>CAKNYM010040712.1:0-56159 GCA_932195095.1 Andricus curvator
TATATATATATATATATATATATATATATATATATGGGTGACCATTCGTGATTCTCGCTTAGTCGTATTTTCACTGCGTTTACCTACGGTCGAGTGGGAGATTTGAAGCCGAAGATGAATGTGGGTACTCGACGCTATCGAATGTCTACATCCAAACTCGCCTGTCACGAACCGGCTGTGCTCAGGGGTTTTGGTTTTCTGCAGTTTTCCATTTCTCTGACCAAATATTCAGGTGAATGTGAGCGCTTCTAATGAAAATTCAGCATTGCTTGGAGGCTTACTGTTAGAGTTGGGGTAATTGGGGATTTGGAATGGGATATGATATAAAGGGTTTATAAAAGGTAAAATGTTTGACGACCTCCCCTGAGAGGTGGATTTTAGATATGTGGAAACAGGAAAAGGGTGTATATGGAGTGAAAAATCTAATCTAATATGATCTATTCTGAAGTTTAAAATTAATAACTTTGAAATCAATGATGAAGGATTTCCTGCCACTGAAATGATAGAAAAAGTCGCAAAACAATGAACTCGCGAAAAGCAAGTGGAAACAGGAGTTTCTGTGCGGACAAAGTGAGTGAATGAATTCGGAGATTCTTCTTATTATTTATTAATTCACTCCTGAAAGTATAGAGCGACAGAAATTCGAGCTTGAAGTTCGATTTAATTTCCAACATGAACCCCAGTTATATTAAGTTTCACTTTTATTTTTTAAAATAACTCACTTCTTGGAAATGCATGTTTCAATTGAATAATATTTCCTAGAATTTGGTGTGAAAATAAATAAGCAAGTGGGAGAATGGAGTGTTCTCAAGCGTGACTAAAGTATCTTTTCGTTAACAACTGTCACCGAGTTTCGGCCGTCTGGCGGACGACTCGTG
The DNA here is from genome assembly GCA_932195095.1 of Andricus curvator. NCBI lineage: Eukaryota > Metazoa > Arthropoda > Insecta > Hymenoptera > Cynipidae > Andricus > Andricus curvator. The sequence goes on from CAKNYM010040712.1 coordinate 879, forward strand.
AGTACGTGGTCGTACGTGCGCGATGGAGAGATGCTTCACTGAAGAGTCGTCTCTTCAAGCTTCAGACGCCCACTTCTCTGTAAAACTTGATCCGAAGCGACAAGTCACTACAGTTTCGTTTCCACCTTACTTTTCCTTGCTTCATCATCTTCTGCCTGCTTCTTCTTGCCTCTTCTTCACTTCTTCTTTATCTTCTGCCTCCTCGTTTTCCAGCTTCTTGATATTCTCGAAGACTGGCGCAAAAATATCCGCGACGACGGTCGAGTGTCTCAATGTAAATTTCTCGCCATCTAGCTCTTCGAAACCTCCCCTCGCATCCGCTCAACCCCTCGCTATTCTACTATACTGATTCAGTTGGCTCGCTCTCTATTTTATATAATAGACATTTTTACGCTCACTGGTATTTTGCTCTCCCTTTTCCTCATGAATTGTCCCACGATAAGTTCTCATGCTTTTTACCAGGAGGACTTACCATATTCTTTACTCTATTTAGTTCTAATTGTATCTCTATATCGTTAATTCGAAGAGTAATCTTTTTGGAATTTTTTCTTAACGGGATAAACGATTTATATAAAATAGAGACATCAACTTTCATATAGCATGACAAATTACCATAACCAAAATTTTTAATATTAATTTCCTGGAACTATTTATAAATATGATTTTCATAGACTGTAATTACAAAATAAACATGAATGACTTCTTTATTTACTGCTGGGTGTATTATTTATAGACTGAATGTTCTATGAAAGATAAATCTGTTAATAAGTTTCCTTGCTCGCATTCAAATGTCGCCACCTTTCCTTTCTTGCACTGTCCGTCAAAAAATGATATATAACCGCTGCCTTCACTTTATTCTCGCATCACTAAGTTGCGTATTTCTTTACCTTTACAGGCATTTGAATTTGAATTGCGAGAGGGTCGAGTAATATCATTTATATTTATTACGACTACGCCATAGCAAGTTTACATTTAGTGATACGCGAAATAATCGTTTAAACTTTGAAAATGAAATAAAAAAGAAAAATTGGTGAGAATACGCCAATTTTAAATCAATTTTAGGAACAGTTTGAACCTTAGAAATAGTCAACACGAACAAACCCAAGGAACGGTCACTAAACAACTTTAGCAACGGTCAATGATAACCTTACCAACCTTACACAAAAAAAACCTACAGACGGGCATTAAGAAACCCTAGCGACGGTCGATAACAAACACCGGCAAAAGTCAATAAAAGCGGTCAACGGCAACAACCCTCACCACCTAGAAATAATAACACCCTACAAAGGGAAAAAAAACCCAAGCAACTATCAATAACAAATGTAGCAACGGTCAACAACAACCTCCAGCATCTAGCAATAACAAATCTTAGAAACAGTCAGTAACGATCTGTAGAAAAGTCAAAACCCTACAAAGGGTAAAAAATAACAACCCCAAGCAACGATCAATAACAATTCCCAGCATTAAATAATAAAAATTCTTCGAAGTTATCAATAGCAACCTTAAGCAACGATCTATAACAAATATTAGCAATAGTCAATAACAGAGGTCAACAGCATCCTTCAGCATTGATCAATAACAAATCTTAAATACGGTCAATATCAATCACTAGAAAAGTCAAAATTCAATAAAGCTTCGAAACCAACAACCCCAAGCAACGAACAATAACACATTTAGCAAAGGTCAATAAGAAACAGTCAATAACAATCTTTAACAATGATCTATATTAAACACTAGTAAACACTATAAAAAATAACCCGAAAGAACGATCAATAACAAACTTAGCAACGGTCAATAACAACCTCCAGCATCAATAAAAAAACTCTCAGAAACAGTCAACAGCAATCCCGAGCATCGCTTTGTAACAAATTTTAGAAACAGTAAATGACAACCCCTAGATACGATCTATAAAAAACAAATGCAACAGTCAATAACAACGGTCTATTTGCAAGCACCAGCATCGATCAATAACAATTCTGAAAAACTGTCCATAACAATTCTGAAAAACTGTCAATAACAATCCCTAGAAAAGTAAAAAACCTATGAAGGGTCGAAAACAACAATCACAAGCAACAATCAATAAAAAATTTCACAACGGTCAAGTACAACGCCCAACAGTGATGAAAATCTTTTAGAAACGGTCAACAGCAATCTACAAAATTGATTAATAAAAAAATCTGAAAAACAATCAATAACAACCTTTAGCAACAAACTATAACAAACATTACAACAACTGCGGTCAACAGTAACCCACAGCATGGATCAACAACAAATGTAAAAATGGTCAATAACATCCCTAGAAAAGTTAAAGTTCTATCAAGTGTAAGAAAAAATAAACGCAAAGGAAAGATCAATAATGAAAGCAACGATCAATAACAAGCGCCAGCATGAGATAAAAAAAGTCTTAGAAATGGTGAACAGCAATACACAGCATCGATCAATAACAAATTCCAGAAACAGTCAATAAAACCCCCAGTAACGATCAATAAGAAACACTAGCAATAGTTAATAACAGCGGTCAGCAACAACCCTCAGAATCGATCAATGAAAAATCTAAAAAATGGTCGATAATATCCTTAGAAAAGTCAAAATCCTATAAAGAGTGAGAAAAAATAAACCAAGAGGAATGAACAATAAAAAATTTAGCAACGATCAATAACAAACGCCAACATCGAATCTATAACTACCACTAGCAACAGTTAATAACAGCGATCAACAACAACCCCCAGTATCGATCAGTAACTGTTGGATAAAGCTGTATCAGAGATAAAATATACGCAGAAAGAGCTTAGGTTTAGTTCAGAAAAAGAAATACACTTCGTTTTGACACTTTACTTTATTCTGCAAGATTGACTGAAATGCTGTAAGAGACGGACAAACACAGACTGACTTGAGGGATGGCAACAGGCCCCTTAGACCCTTGAATCAGCTGAGACTGAGCGGTCATAGAACCCCTTCCAGTTTTCCGAAAACGTTACAATATATATAGATATATAAATGTACAAGAGTGTCGCAAATAGAGTTGTAATTCCAACAGTAACTAATCTTAAAAACGGTCAATAACGACCCCTAGAAAAGTTAAAACCCGATAAATGGTCAAAACCACAGCCACAAACAACGGTCAACAACAAATTTAGCAACGGTCAATAGAAAACCCTAGCGTCGATTGAGAAAACTCTTAAAAACAGTCAACAGGAACTTTCAGCATCGATTAATAACAAATCTTAGAAACAGTAAATATCAACCTGTAGCAACGATCTAGAACAAACACTAGCACCAGTCAAAGACAGCGGCCACAAAAACTCCCAACATCAGTGAATATCATATCATAACACTATTTGATTATATCATCTGGGAATAGTTAATAATAACCCCTAGAAACAGTCAACAAAGTTTTCAAGTGTTTGTAGATATATTTTTTTTCAAAGATAAAAATTATAGAAAGGAAGATAGCATGTGTGCTTATCCGAATTGGGTTATTTTTGTTTCTTGGATTTGTTTATCAATTTTTTAAGCATTTTATTATTATGTTCAATAACAACCTCTAGATATGGCCAAAAAGTTATTTGCAAATGGTAGGGTGTTGCTATTCTTCACTCTCAAACAAATACAGGATTTATTTGCGCTGCATCTATTAGATTTGGAAAGTAATTTTCAACTTTTTCTTTTACACAAGGTGTTTACGCAGGGTTATGGTTATGCAATTCGTCCTTCTGAAAAAGATATTTCTGTCATTGTAATCTTTTCTTTTTGTTTCGGAAATTTGACGCTATCTCTATCGGTAGATGTTTTGCAGTAGCAAAAAGGTATAGCGAGTTAAAGCGGCTCGAGGTGCAATGGGATGAGAGTAAATAAATGAAAAATAAATAGTGACCGTCAGTCGTAACCCGTTGGATGGCATCACAACCCCCACAACCCGTCGCAGTACGTGTTTCAGCCCTATCGGTGCCCGTAGGCTGTAAATAACGAGGAACTGTCAGAGCCCGAATTCAAACCTATATCAAAGAGTCGCCGCCATTACGACCGGAAGAGAGGAACAGGGATGCTGATAACGTACTTGTGTTACCACCTCGGAAATGAACGTGTGTTCACGTTTCCCACCTGTGTGCAGAGGAACCATATTATTAGTTTTTTCCCTGGACCGTATTTGGTTTCAGAGATCGTTTATTACCACTGGATCAAAGTAGACTGTTATGGGTTCACGGTCCATAGCATGATTTATAATTCACTGCTTGTTAATATACTTTTGAAACATTAGGGCCAAGTTGCTGAATATGGGACATTCTCCTTAGAGATACAGAAATATCTGAGCAATTAAGTGATGCATTGTTTCAATTTGATTTGTATTAAATATTTGATATTAAATTGAAAAACAAAATGAATTTTGAAATAAGTTTATAGACCATAATCTCGCTAATTATTATTTTACCCTAAAATACTTCTTTTAAAGTTTAAAATTGGATAATTCCAACTTCTTGATTTTCAACCATGAAAAGCTTAAAAATGTCATCTCTGAAAGATGTTTCTTCGTTTTGATATAGTATCTTCATAAGAACTTCACGTGGATTTAGCTTTCATTTCGAAATTGAAAATTTATAATCAGCTTGAGCTTAAAGTCAGCCTTGTTCTATATTTCACTTTATAGAGAAGCTTACATTCAAGCTGGACTCGTCCTTTTGAAAAAAGCTGCTCTACCCTGTTACCGCATTTTTCTATCCTGGAGTGCCTTTGCTTACACAATGAAGCAAGCCTGTTTCCCATGATTCGAGAGAAATCGCAAACTTTCTGTCACGCTTGAGACTTTCAAGGGGTTCAGTTCAGGGACTCGAAGTCCTCCTTCTTTGCTTTAGATTTTAGAATAGGTTTGAAAAGATTTCACTCGACGGCAATGAAAAGTTTTTATTTCATTACTGCAAACTTCCCTCCATTGACTTCGTTGCACGACTCAATATTTTATTTTCAGTGTCCGGTAAAGTTTGAAATATTGGAAATATGGATTTTGGTCTATCGGGATTCTGCCAAATTAAGTTAGTGTGATTTTATATTACCTATTTATAAAGATGTATGTATGTTTAGTTCTGATTCAGGAATTTTCAAAATTAAAAAAAAAAGAAACAAATAGAACGCTCTGAGTCACATCAAATGTCAGTTGATCAATTTGATCTCAAAATTTAATCAACATGACAGGCAACGCTTTTATAGAGATTTGAAATTTTTTATTCGATTAGGAAATTGCCCATCAAAATGATGCAATTCTCAAGATCAATAATCTGTCATGAATTTTCATGAGAAACAACTGTCAAGTATCATTTCTTATATGATACATTCGAGTCATGACCGTATGCATGCACATTGAAATTTCAAAAAAGAGATTTCGAAGAAATTTTTAATATTTGTATAAACGAAGTATTATAAAGTTTCCCAAAAAAATGGAACTACGTAAATTTAAAGAAATACCGTTTGGAAGAATAAAATTCATTTCAGAGTTGAATAATCGTTTTTTGGCTTAAAAATTAATTGCTTTAACTGAAAATTCAACTATTCCAGCTAAAAATTCATCATTTTAGTCGAAAATGCATTTCTTTAATTGAAAATTCGTCTTTCTCATTGAAAACTGTATCTCTTTTGGTATAAATTTAATCTTTTTTGATTCAAAATGCAACTGTTTCTTTAAAAATTAATCTGTTTTGGTTAAGCATTCAACTATTTTGTTCCAAATTCGTCTCTTTGTTGAATTAAACTGTTCGCTTGAAAATTAATCTGGTTTGGTTGAACATTGAACTATTTTGTTGAAAATTCGTTTTTTCTGGTTGAATTCAATTTTTTTTATTTAAAAATAAAATAGCTTTTTTTCGACAAAATTAAGTATGTATCGTTTTGTCTGGTTAAACATTAATTTTTTAAACGCAAAATTTAATTCCTCCATTTTTCATTTAAAATAATCTTTTCTAGTTGAAAATTCAACTATTTGATTAAAAGTTCATATATTTTGTTGAAAATTCGTCATTTTTGGTAAGAAATTGATCTTCATGGTTGAAAATTCATTATTTAATTGAAAATTAAACTACTTGATTGAAAGTTGAACAGTTTTGTTAAAAAGATATTTTTTTTGGTTGAAAATTCCTCTATTTGGTCGAAAATATAACTATTTTGTTGAACATTTGTTTTTTAAAACATTTTTTTTAACTAAGACTTTAACTATACCTATTTGCGACAAATGTATGTTTTTGATTGAAAATCAAACTATTTGGTCGAAGATTCATGTATTTTGTTGAGAATTCGTCTTTTTTGGTTGAAAATTAATCTTCTTGGTTGAAATCTAATCTTCTTGGTTGCAAATTCAGCTTTTGGTCGCAAATTAAAGTATTTGGTTAAAAGTTGATCTTCATTGTTAAGAACACACTTCATGGTTCAAAATTTGACTATTCTGTTGAAAATTGAACTATTTTGTTGAAAATTTAACTATTTTGTTGAAAAATAGTGACTTCTAAACGTCTTCTAAAACATGTATTGTTAAACTGGGAAGTTGCAATTCTTTCAGTAAAGGGAGTCGGAATTAGGTAAAACAACTAGGAAATTAAAATTTTTGTAAAACATTCCTTGTTGTAAAAATATTATGTCGGTCGTGACTAGCCTATGACTTTCAATAAGATTATAACAACTGCCACTCGATGTATATTATTAAAGTTATGTAGAACTTAATTTTGGATATGCAAAGGTGGATCGTTTTGATTTGAAGTAGACAATCAGAGTGATATGGACGAAAAACAAATTATAACAAAACCGGCGATATTGGTAATATTTTTAAATCAGGGATTTGCAACAAAATTTATTGCAAGTATTTTTAATAATTAATTACATAAATGAATCGTTAAAACAAAGATATCGTAAGGCTGAATTAAACATGTTGGAACACTCAATATGGCGCTATTAAAGTAGAATTAATTTCAACAGAGGTTCGAAATTTACAATTGGTTTAACAGTTTACCTTACAATTAAGCGGCTTACAAGGTCCTACTCAAAATGAAAAAAACTGGAATTAATAGCAGAAGTAGTTTTGTAATTTTTTAAAAGTTGGTTAAAAATTTATTTCATTTCTCCGTATTTCTTACTAACCAAAAATTTGTACTTGAAGTTTCGATTTTGTATCACATCTAAAACTCACGACGTTTCGTAGCTAATTCAAAAATATGAAAATCGTTAAATCGAGTTTAAAGTTGGTTGTTTAAAAAAAATTACTTTATTCAAATATATTTTAGTTTTATTAATTTGTCTTTGCAGTATTTTTCTGTTTGAACTACAATTTTTTTCCGTGTGCAACGGTTTGATATCCCGACACTTACTGTCATATGAAGGAAAGGCTTTGGAATAATGGCATTTGTAAGGCAGCGTAATATTTTAAAGATTCAGTCTATATATCACTTCGACATACCTACTTTTCAGGCATCTCAGTGACATAAACCTGCAGGAGATGTAATTTCGAAAATATTGCACGGCTAGTAGCAATTCAAGTCTTGAGTACCTCGTTTCGCTGCTGCTCTACTGACACATCCTCTCAGTGAGTTAAGGAGTGGTAAAGGGCACTGGGGGAGGGGGAAGGAGTAAAGCAAGGCGATAAATAAAATCAGCGATGGCAGCCGGCACCAAAGCGTACGATTCTTTCTGCTTCATCTTGGTTTATGTGGATGACAAGCAGCTGAGGGTGAAGAAACGAAGAATGGGGGGTGAGGCTGATGTGGCAGAGCTTCTTGTATAGAGTTGGATGGTTAGGAGTATAAGGGGTGGGTTTGGATAGCGAGAGGTAGAATACGACGAGAAGCGAAAAAGAATAAGAACACTGGTGGACTCAATCTCGTCCCTGGACTCACGTCTCGCGTCTGTACGACCGTAAAGAGAAAATAAAGAAAGCTGTAACCCGACCGCAGATAGCTATTTTTTCCACTTGACCTTCCGTCTACTCCTTTTATTTTCCTCGTTCTTTCGACTTCGCTCCCCTTCCTTAAACTCACCACTGGTTTAAAGTCGAATTTCAGGGATAGTCAACTTCGGGGCAACTTTCTTATTTATGTTTGTGCCACAGTTTAGATTTTAGTTTTATTTTTTTAATTTAAGTGGTATGTGAAAATCTGAGGATTTCCCTGTGTATTCTATTATACTATCACATAGGTCGATAAACTACGTTATGAATATGAGGAGTGGAGGGGGTTACACCAAGAACTACGATTTTAGCAAGGGAAGAAGGGTCAGTGGTAGTAACATTACAAAGTTTGATCATATTTACTACGTTTCCTGATGATAAATTTGACCAAAGTTTACCATTTTTGCTACAGATGGCCCTAGCTTGATTGTATAGTACAATAATATCTTAATAAGTTTCAAAATCACTTTCATATTTCAGATTTCACAGTCTTTGCCTATTCCCGTCATCGCCCTTTTTTCAACAAATTCTTCTTTTTATCCATTATTTCAAGAAACTTCTCCTTTTTCCCCTTTCTCTCTTTTTTCACCTAAATGCAAACTGAATTAATAGAACTCAATAAGAAAATCGAACTTTTTTGGTTGAAAATTGAATTATTTTGTTGAAAATTCAACTATTACATTTTTCTTTGAGAATTAATCTTTGTAGTAGAAAATCCAACTGAGGTAGACGACCCAGTAATCGTGACTTTAGTCCCAGTAATCGTGATGCCAATTTTCTTACTTTTTATTTAATTCGAATGAATTAAAATTTTATTTGGTACTATAAAGTGCTAAAAATAAATGGGTTTTATCACTAAATGTTACTTTTACCCTTACAGTTATCACCTCTCTGTGATAACATAAAGAATGAGGGGGGTCGCTGAGGACCCCAGCAGAAATTTCTTTATTGTAACAAGGATTTTAAATATTTTTGCACGAAAATTTTTTTGGATATACTTTTTTATATCCTTTACAAAATAGAAAACTAGTTAATATATATATTTTTGATTTTAACATATGAAAAAAAATTAAAATAAAAAAAAAATGGTAAAAATGACTCTTCGATTAAACAAAGGCTCGGTATAAAAGACCCCAGGGTCTTTTAAGGGTTAGCATAGTCTTAAACAATATATTGAAATTACAACCAAGTTTCACGATTGGACCATCACGATTACTGGGACGTTTACCTTATTTTGTTGAAATTTGAACCACTCTGGTCTAAATTCATTTTTTCGGTTGAAGATTCTCAATTTTATTTGAAAATTCATCTCTTCGGTGGAAAATTTCATTTTTTTTTAAATTCGTTTTTTTCAATTAATAGTTTTAGCTGAAAATTTAAACATTCAATTTTTTGTTCAAATTGATATTTTAAATTCAAAATTGATTTTTTCTATTTGAAAAGTCAACTATTTTTAGTAGCGGATTTAAGAAAAAAGGCCTAGTCAGCAATTTTTTCGAGGGGCCCAGTTTTGTGGTACACCGGATCATTGCCATGGGTCTTTCTGCTGGGGGGGCCCAGTCAGCAATGTCTCTTTCGCTGCCCTTTAAATCCGCCACTGACTATTTGGCTGAAAATTGGTGTATTTTGTGGAAAATTCGCCTCTCTTGGTAAAAAATTAATCTTCATAGTTGAAAATTCATTCTTTTTGGCTGAAAATGTAACTGCTTGAGTAAAAAATAATCTGCTTTGGTTGAGGATTCAACCATTTTGTTGAAAATTCATCTTTTTTGATTGAAAAATCATCTACTGGGTGTAAAGGTAAACTACTTTTCAAAAAATTAATTTTTTGTTTGTTGGAAGATTCATAATTTTAGTTGAAATTTCATATTTTCGGGTTGAAAATTGAAGTCTTCTGTGGAAAAGTCGTGTTTGTGGCTTGAAAATTCAACAATTTGGTAAAAAATCAAACTATTTTACTGAAAAGTAACTTTTTGGATGAAAATTCATGTTTTTGGTTAATAATTCAACTATTTGGTTAAAACTTAAACTATTATGATGAAAATGTAATTATTTGGTAAAAAATTAACTTCTTTGTTGAAAAATCATATTGATAGGTAGAAAATTGAACGGTTTTTTCAGATAATTCGTCTTTTTGGCTTCAAAATTGAATATTTTTGTTGACAATTGATGTATTTTGTTGAAAATTCGTCTTTTTTGGTGGAAGATCAATCTTTTTGGTAGAAAACTGACATTTTTGGTTAAAAATTGAACTATTTCGTTAAAAATTCAACTATTTTAGTCGAAATATCAACTATATGGTTAAAATTAAGAAGATTTTAATCGTTTTAATTATACTTCATCTGGCCAAAAACTTAACACCAATATAAATATATGGTTAAAAGTTGAAGTACTTTGCTGAAAATAAATTTTTTTAGATTCACCTGTTTAGTTGAGAATTTAACTTTCTTTTTCGAAAGTTCGTGTTTTTTTTGTTGATGAAAATCAATTTTTCTATTTGGAAATTTAACTATTCCATTTTTGGTTGGAAACTGCTTTGTGAAAAATTTGTTGTTTCGAAGTGAAAGTTCATCTTTTATGGTAGAAACGTTATCTTTCTTGGATAAACATTAACTTCATTGTCGAAAATTCTACTGTCTTCGAAAACATGTTCCTTTTGGCTTAAAAATTCATCTATTTGAATGAAAGTTCATCTATTTTGTTAACAATTCGTTTTTTGTTTGCTTGAAATTTCAACTGTTTGATTGTTAGAGCAGCTAAAAAAATCTGTTTTGGTTGAAAATTCAACTATTGTCTTGAAAATGGAATATATTTTTACTTGAACTCTTAGGAATTTAAAGTGTTCCATATTGAATTTAATATGTTAATTACATTAATTTCATTTTAGAGAATTGATTCATCTATTATTTCCCTATTTTCGTGAAAAATCGCGCTATTTCCCCTGTTTCGAGAGAATTTTGGGCTACGTTACTTTTCGGGGGGAGGGGTGGAGGTTAGACAGAACTAATGTTGTCAAAGAGGGGTGACGGGGAGTTTAGTAATTGCCCAACATTAGTAACGTAGTTTATGGACGGCCACTTTGTATAAAATGTTTGATTGGAAGAAATTCAGTAGTTTATATTATCAAAATGAAAACCTCAAAACCATTTTCACTTATTGAATTAAAATCAAGATAGGAGATTGAATAGAGTTTGGTATCGACAATCTATAGAAGATGTTCATTACACTTAGCTTGTACAGAACCATTTGGAAGAGCTCAAAGCTTAGCACTCGGTCTATTCAATCATTTAGTAAAACCACTTTACAGACTTCTAACGAGGTTAGCTGACCTTTCAACGTTCATAGTTTATGGAAGCAAAGCTGAAGCTCGAAAGCTTTTGAAGCTTCTTCGAAAGTACCAACATCAATGGACTTAGTGGCCAACATTCAAGGAGCGTCACATCCGCAGAAACTCTATTCAGCGTCTCACCATAGAACAGGTCGTACTACTGGTTCGGGTTGTACATACTAAGAGAGCGAACTTTCTGGAATGCAGGATTCTCCGATCTCTAGAATCTGTGGTTCCACTTTGGTTCCATTTGCTTCCTTGATTGTGTCAATGAACAAGGAATTCGTGAGTTAATCTGGTTCTTAAGGCGACTTGGAACACCCAAGGAAACTCCTGATCGGGCTATAATTCTTCCAAGCATCTCTTACGGATAAAAGAGACTTAACTGTAATTTAGCTCGACGATATTTGAACTTATAATCCAACGGATTTTGATATTGGGCTCATATTTTATAAATCATCATGGTAAGCCTCAAAGCATTTCATCCTAAAGGTCTTTGCACTCGACGTTGTTTTACAGAATATAACTACAGGATGATGTGAAAGTTTGTTAAGTATACAATAACAAAGTCCCTGAATCCTTTTTTCAACAAGCATCTTTTAGAAATTTGTTCAGAATTTGAAAATTATGGAATAGTGGTTAAAAATTGAGTAAAAAAAGTCTTATAAAAGAATTTTATAAAATGAACACCTGTTGTTTTTCCGTAAATCTTTTAATTCAACTTTTAACGACAAATGACGTTCAGTATCCAGAACTTGAAAATTCTAAAAGAAATCTAAAAAGATGATTTTTAAAACAAAGATCCCACAGATGATTTTCATTTTGTGCTTAAACATTATCACATCATCCGATAGTTACTCACCGTGTTAGATGAAGACGTAGTTGCTTCTTTTATGTTACAAATAGGAAGTAAAGTAGATTGTCTATCGCTTATTGTTGCTAGGGTCTGTCATAAGCCGTTGCTTTTGTTAGGGTTATAATTAAGCATTGTGAGGGGTTTTTATTATCAGTTCACATCCAGGCGTTGTTATTATATTATATTATATTATATATATATATATTATTATTATTATATTGAGCGTTGATATGGTTCGTTATTGTCACTTTATGAAGATTTTTATCAAGCGTTGTTATTTTTCTTAGTGTCTAGTGCTAGGCGTTATTGCTGTTTATTGCTAACGTTTGTTATTGTCTGCTGATAGGGGTTTTTTGTTGCTTGATTCTAAAGATTGTACTGAGCGTTGCTATTTGCAGTTATTGCCCTTCGCTTAAAGTTGCTATTAAGTGTTTTTAGAAGTTGTTATTATCCTAATTTCTAAATGATGTATCTGTTATTAATATCTGTTGATATAATTGTTATTGTTTAGTACTAGGGGTTCCTACCTTCTATTGAAAGGATCGACTATTTACCTTTTTAGGGTTGTTATTAAGCGTTTTTAGGAGCTGTTATTATCCTCATTTCTAAATTATGTATCTGTTATTAATATCCGTTGATGCAATTGTTATTATTTCGTGATGGCGGTTCTTACTGTCTATTGAAAGGGGTTACTATTGTCCTTTTTATCGTTGTCATTAAGCTTTATTAGGAGTTTGTTATAAGTGTTGATATGGTTGTTATTGTCCGTTGCTTCGGTTTTTATTGAGCGATGTTAGGGTTTATCATTGAGCTTTGTCAGCGGTTGTAATTAATCGTAGCAAGAGGTTATTATCTTTTGCTAAAACTTGTTATTAAACAATGTTGGGGGTTTTTGTCCTTATATTCTTCGAAGCAATGGTTTATTGTTGTTTATAGTAAAGAGTTAGGGGTTCTTTGTTGCTTCTTTTTACCGTTTCTATTGGCCGTTGCTCAGGAGTGCTATTGGACTTTGTTATAGCTTATTAGTAGGCGTTGTTGTGGGTTATTATTGTCCATTACTCAGTGGCGCATAAGTCATGTGTTTAGGTGAAACGCCCAATTCACCTGCCAAGGGTGGGTCTAGAATCTAGATGACTGGGTAGGTGTATGGGGTGGGTTTGAAGGCAATCTAAGTGGGTGGTATATAACTTTAAAGTCTAGAGGTCTTTAGGACAATAACACAATAGGGAAGAAATTTATGAAGATTATTTTCTTGTTCTTAAAAAATTATTTATCCGAAGTAATCGTCTTAACATCGAAATCTGTATTAATTAAAAATTTGTACGATGACATCTATAAATGGTAATAACGTCTTCCAAAATTGATTAGAGTAAATTCACGTTGATCAAAAATGGTACATCCGACGCAGTGGAGAAATGCGTATGGTATCCCCCTGTAAAAAAGGTAGTTATGGAGAAGAAGAAAAGATCTGTTGAATCCTCGGTGGTGTAATTGGATTTTTTCTTCTTTTTTCAAAAATTGTTTGTCCGCAGTAATCGTTTTAACGTCGAAATTTATGTTAATTAGAAAAAGGAAAAAATTAAATTAATCAAATCGGCTGACTCCATATGTCTGCAAGCTTTTGTGCTTCCACTGCTTTTTATAAGGGTTGTTATTATTCTTAGCCCAGGGTTATTGTTTTTTACAATAATTACGCTTACCCAAAACTGCACATTCATTATAGGATGCCAATTTAATTATCCAAGCATACGTAATAAAAGGTACACAAATCCCACCAAAAACATCTGCAATGCAAACAATCTACCAAGTACAACCATATGAATTTGTGAAATCAAAGTTGGCCAAGTAATTTTGGAAAAAATATTCATAATAAAATATATAATAAAACTTTTTTATGAAGTGCCATACAGAATTCTTTAAATAAATTTTAAAAACCTACATTAGACATTATACAACATTGCGGGATTATATTACATCACAAATCTCCCATACCCAGTAATTTTGTATTAAAATTATTTTGCTTACAACATTCAATCCCGCCAAGTGTTATAATGTGTAATATGACTTCTTAAAACTTATTAAAAATTTTTGTAGAGGACTTTATAAAATATACTAATATACTATACTATAATAATAATCGGTTCGACAGATTAGGATGTAGAGGTGAGCACAGGTGAAAAAATCGATTTTGTAACGTAAAATATGATTAACTAAAGTTTTAAATTAATAAAGATATTGTATTTTTCTGAAATACATATTGAGAGCATGCTGTTGAATTATTATTGATGAAAAATTAAATTTTTCACCCGTGCTCACCTCTACAGCCGGCAATATTTGCGAAAAGTCACATAGCAGCAAGTCACATGGCGGCATGTAACATTGCGGCATCTCTAAGTTATAAAAATGTGAAGTCCACGCAAAATTGTCAAAAATGCGTGAAGACACCCCTGTGACTTGTCACAGAAATAATTTAGTACACACCCCTACCCCTTTCCAACGTTCCATTAGGGGTAGAAAGACGCCAATGTGATTGGTCACAGGAATAATTGAAATCCACTACTTTTTGCTAATTTGTTGCGGACTCCACATTTTTACCAAATGAGAGATGCCGCAATGTGACCTACCGCAATGTGACTCGCTGTAAATTTGACTTGCTGCATTTTTGCAAATTTTTTGTGAACAGTATATTTTTTGAAATAACAGTTGCTGCGTTGTAACTGGCCGCAAGTGTTACTTGCCATAATGTGACTTGCTGGGGGTTAACAAGATCCTCACCCGTTTTTGCCATCTCTGAATTTTCATTTTTTACGCTAAACACGTAAAATTTCAAAAAATACTGACTTCACGTTAACATTTGGTACCAATTGGTTGGGTAGATTAGGATGAAGCGGTGAACACAGGTCGAAAAATCGTTGTTTTTATGGTTTATTGTTTATTTTATTCTCACTGTTTCTAAGGTATTAACAAAAATAACTGCTAAACGTCTTTTTTATGGTTGGTCAGTCTGCTGCCAAGTTTCATTGAAATGGGTTGAGAATTGCGCCTACAATCCACAAAAGATCCAAGTTACATGATTATTCCAGATAAGGATTCTTGGTAGCGTTTTTTTGTTTTTGCGACGATTCGCTGCCGCGAATCTTGATAGTATCACAATTAAATTGCTCATTATTGAATGATACTTCTAGTTAACACAGTTAATGACATTACTTCCTGTAAATGTTAAATATTTTCATATCATGAAAGATTGCGGACGGCATACAGGGTTAAATAATTTACTCGATAAAATGATATTAGCTGATTGCAAAATTGGAATTACATCCGCGAAGAAAGCGTGATCAATTGATGAGAGAGAAATTAGAGTAAATCAAGAAAACATTCGACAGTAAACTTGAGCATTTCGAGCTACGAGGTAGAAAGTTAAGTTTAATTAATTACAGACGTGCCCCTTGGATTTCCTTGAACTTTAAACTTGTTGTGCTTCCCGAGGCGCAACCCTTCCAAGTTTCTCGCGTACATTATCGTAAATGCTTCAGGGGCCAAAAGGAAGTGTATACGCACTGATCGTTAAATAGAGACGTATAGTTAAGTCATTCAAGGGCGCGGATCGTATTTCCGAGTTGTACGAACGTATATATGAGTGCGACGGCTGTCGCGGTACTTAAGGACCGTCAAGTGTTCATTCAGTGATTATGGAGAAGTGGCGAGACGTTAAGGGCATTTTACGTCGAAGCACATAAAGTCATAAACGTACCTGAACTATAATCGACTCGTAAATCATGATCAATTAGTATCTGTCTTGGACGTCATGCTATTAGTAGCGCATTAAGCCACAGCTAATAAACTTACACGCAATTAACTAAATTACTCTTTTCATTTTTAAAAATGTCAAAATAAATTTAACTTCTATCTTTGTCAGTTTTTTAGTAAGTTAATAAACATTAAAATGGATTTTTTTATGACGAAGCTTTTTGAATGGATAATTTTCAATCGTGTGATTAATACACGGCTTATATTAAGGATTACCATTCATGATATGAATAATTCTAATAGGTTCTGCATATTATAGAATCTTTCCATCAAGAAAAGTTAAATCAAATACTATGTTTTACATGTTTCCGCTCAATCAGGAGTTTAAATTACGATTGCTTCAACGAAATTTAAAAGATGGGGATCTTTGATAGAGTCCTAGAAAACAGTAGTTCGAAAGAGAATCTACGTTTCTGTTTTAAAATTCAAAGTAAGTTAAGGTGGAGAATATAGAGTAAGTCAATATCCTGACTTCTGGACTTAAAATTCTTCCTCGATGTAGAATTTAAGGTCATATTCATCATCATATTATTGAGTCACATTGAACTTTATTTAAAAGTAATTGAAATATATTGTAGATTCGGAAGATGTGAGGAGATTAATTGGAATTAATTCATTGACTTTTAGTTTTAAACGTCACATATCATAAACATACCAAAAACACCACGTGTGCAAAATTTTCGATAGGTAAATGAGTATCAATATTTTTTTTATTTATGTTAAAGGTAATCATAGTTGTGAGATCAAAAAAGAAATCCAAGTACGTGTAGTAGAAACAGTTCGATGAATTAGTTTAATGAATAATTTTGGGTTTTTTGATAAAAAAATAACTTCATTTGTTAGAAGAATAAATACAAATTGAAAAACATTTGGTGTATCTGTATTATAATAATTGATTATTATTGTTGTTGTTATCCTACCGTACTTATGCTTATTATTATTTCAAGACAATAATAGGACCGATAAATTAACAAAAAATATTGTATTTTTTCAAAATATCATTTTTTTTATTGAACAACAAATTATTCATCAAAATAATTTATTAAACTACTTTTACTATTCGATTTTTTTATTTCACATCTATAATTACCTGCAACTCAAATAAATAAAATATTAATACTCATGCACTCAGCGGCAATTCTTCACATGTAGTGTTTTTGGTGGGATTTTATTTTTGTCTGTGGTCATGTTGGGACATAAAAAAAAGGATTTTATCTATCAGCAATATTATATCAGCAATATGAATAGATGATAAACATATAATAAACGATTATTAAAAAGAAATCGAAGAATAGTTAAGGTCTCTTTTTAAATTTATTCTTACATGTATATAATAGATACAAGTAGCGCAGATTAAATTTTTTCTATAATTCATTTTAAGTTTAAAATTAAAATACATTGAAATTAATTCCATATTATTTATAACAACTATGATCCATTAAAGACTACAACAATTTATGTATCAAGTACAAAAATACGTTTACAAAAAGCTTATAGGCGATTTTTGAGTTTCTGTTCAAACGTTTTGTTACTATAAAATAAAAATTTGACAGTTTAGATTGAACCTAAACTTTATGTTAATTATATAGAAAGATATGAACTATTTGTTGAAAAAGGAAGCACATAGGTGGCCAAGTACACTTTCAAGAAGGAAATAGGTTTGTTTATAAAATTAATTTGAAACATTTAATAAAAATGCTTTACTCAACCAATTGAATAACCAATGGAAGATTTTTCTAAACTCCTGCGCTTAGCAAATTCCCTAGATTTTGAACCAAAACTCTAATTTTCCGAATTACCTACGGAAAATATACTCATCAAGTTGAGTTAAGATATCTAAAAAATTGGCTGAGATATTTCACTTGTAGCGTTCAAAATTATTCATGTCAGAGAAGAAATAGAATAAATATTATAATAAATATATTTTTTTTATAATATATTTATTCCTGGTAGCGGTTTTTTGTTTGAATTTCGTCCTTTATGACAGATCTTTTTCTGCTATAAGTGTTTAGAATCTTTTTCTTCTTTTTTTAGTACTTGGTGGCAATTCGCTACCGCGAGACTTGATTTTCATTTTGAAAAATTTAGTGTTTAATAAGAGCAAAAAGGTATGATAAAAGTGAGAAGTTACTGTTTTTAATAAAATTAGAAGGAGGAAATATTTTCTTTAATAAAGTGTCAGAAAGAAGTCATTGATTCTCATTATTACCTGAGGAGTTTCGAGGATAGAGTGAATCTGAGACCTTCGTAAATCGAGACATTGTAGGGTCGATGGGTGGATAGGATTGGGATAAGCTCCAGTCATTGGTGTGCAAGGATTTCTAGTTGATGCATGAGGGTTCGTGAGAAAAAAAATCTTAAGGTTTCATCGATTCTGCAGCTTAGAGAAAACTTTTTAGATTTTACAAGAGAGAAATTTTTACATCTAAAATAAATTACACTAACAATAATCGATATTTTCATTTATAGAGACAACATTATTTAATAAAACAATTACATTTCACAATCCGATTAAAAAAATTTTAGGATTTAATAAGTAGATTATACTAAATTTCAAATCATTACAAATGTATGTAATGCTAATCTTCTAATAGTAATATCTTACTCTCCGAAATGGACGGATAGAAAAATATTTTCATGAAGAAAATTCGATCTTCTTATTCTGCATTTTGGATACTTTTTGACCGGAATAATCCCTAGAATAAAAAGTGAGCCTGGCAGAGATAAGCTTATCGAACAGGTCGACTATATATAACTCCAGTTGACGTTTACAACGTAATATCGGGTGTGAAAGCCAGAAAACGCATGATTATTGAGGAGGGAAGAGATATGTCTCACAAATAATGGTGGATATTCTCGGGATGGGATGAATCTTGGCCTGGGGCCTATCTCCATTTTTCGTTCTCCTATAAAGTCGTTTTTTCTTTTGGGCTCAGCAATTTTCCTGCGGGAATATGCAGTTACGATACCGGAAGTCGGCTGGCTTTAGACACCATTATGCACAAGTTTAATCCGATTACCGTCGGTTAATTACTGTCCGAGGGCCATTAACAGCTTTCGTTTGCCCGGCACCTCTTTGCTCGTAACTCTTTTACGTGCTCATGTATATGAGCGAGATGAAAGTGTGTGTGTGTTAAATAAGTTGGAATCCCATCAAGGAACAGCGTGTTTGTGAGAGTGTGTAAATTATGAAAATATTAGGACGTGATGCTTCTGGCATCAGAGTAAAAGATGAAGTGTTGAAAGATCCAAGATTAGACTTTTTCACATAATTATCATCATAATGGAAAGGGCAACATCAAGTTGGGTGAGACGATACATAGGTTGCATAAAGTAGGGAAATTGAAACTTTGTGATCGTTATTTTCCATCTCTTGACATTTTGGTGAACTTTTCTCTAGGACTATTGTCTCAAGTGAGTTTTCTTTTTCAATGACTATTAATTGTCAGAAAATATTGCTTATTAATTATTTATTAACTAGCAACATCAATCGCGTGATACGTGCGCGTTTAGCTTCGTCTTTGCAAGAGCCAAATAATTGTTGATATGAGTTCAAAATGAAAACAAATTATTATGAAATTACTAAGGACCTATTCATGAAATGCATCACGTAGTTTTGTACGCTTCTTCATTCCTCAATAAATAATTTTCTCTCGAATTCCAATATAGTAATTTCAATTTTTCTTGCCTCCAAACACAGTAGCTGTTCAAATGGCTTTTTAATTCAATACGTTACAAAAAATATGATAAATTTTGGCTCATGGATTAGATCTAAAAATTTTCTTCATATTGATGTTATTCGACTATATAGTGTTTTAGTAATATATTTTGTTGATATTTTATTTTATATAATCAATAATAATAATTATTCGCACGCGAAAAGTTTTTATTGGTGGTCAAATTATAAATATGCCAATATTTCCGGATGGCAACTAAAACTAAAAATAAAAAGTTCTTGGTTATTTCCCGGTTCAAAGATTCAAATCTGAAAAATGGTTCATTCAAGTATTCAAAACTAAACTACAAAATAAGTCGTTCAAACTAATAAATTAAAAATTAAAACATGATACATTTTTTAATTTTTAATTCAAACAAATAATGCTACAATTCATTATAAATTGCAAACTTTCCAATTTTAATAAGTTTTTTTTAAGGGCTTTACATTGAAACACTATTTAAGAATAAAACATTCAAAATTCTAAAAATTTCAATGTAGCAGCCTTTAAAACAATATAAATTAGAATTCAGAGTCTCAAAGAGTATGTATACAATCTCTAAACATGAATCATTCTAAATGTAAACATTTATTTTTACATTCTCATTCTAATGAGAAAGTATTGGTTTTATGTAAAATTTGACATAGTCGGTTTTCATCAAATCTCCACGTTTTGAGACCCCCTGAGCTAGAAAAAACGATTTTTACCAAGGTGTCTGTCTGTCTGTAGTCTGTCTGTCTGTCTGTAGCCACGATAACTTTCGAAAAAATGATCAGATTTGATTGAGCTTTGGCACACTTTTGTATGGCCTAAAAAGAGAGAACGAGTTCGTTAACCAGCTATTTTGGATGAAAATTCAAAAAGTGAGCACATTTTGAAAATTTTTGAGACCACTTTTTTTGAACATTTGAAAATTCTATGTACGGTTATTAGTAGTACGCAAAATGACGAACAAAATATTCTTATGACTTTTCGTGATAAAAAAAAATTACTGGAGTTATAGCATTTTCAAAATTCCCAAAAACAAACGAAAATGAACATTTTAAGCCGAAAAACGCACGATATGAAAAAAAGTCAAGAAAAGAAAAACATTGCTTCTTGAACACCCTATAATATTTTTATAACAACTTTTTGAATTTTTTGAAAAATAAAAAATTCAAATTTTGATCGCACAAAAAAATAATGAAAAATCAAAAATTCCATTTTGCTGTCAAACTATGCAAGATAAGAGAAAAGATCATCTCACCAAAATTGTGCACCTAAAAAAGATCTACAAATTTCTTATAAATCACTTTTTGATATGACGCGTAGTTTTTGTTTTATTTGTAAAAAACAGCATTGGAAATAGAAAAATCAAATTTTTAGACGAATAACACCAGCTACGAAAACAATGACCGTAACAAAATTTGTTCATCCAAGGAAGAGGTACAAATTTGTTGTGAATCATGTTTTGATAGGATGCGTAGTTTTTGTTTTATTCGTGAAAATAACATTGACAGTAAAAAAAATCAAATTTTTGAAAACAATGCAAGGTACGAAAACAGATAAATGAACAAGAATTGTGCATTCAAAAAAGACTTACAAACCTGTAATCAATTTTTGTTGTAAGAATATATTCAAAATGAAAAAAATTAACTTTTTTGATGAACGGCACAAGCTAAAATAAAATGTTAACTAATAAAATTTGTCGCCTAAATTATATCATTACTTTTCATTTGAAATCAAATACAAATTTAGTAATTTGTATATGAAGAACATATAACACGAAGCGCAAAGTGCGCGATCAGTGTATTTCGGAGCGCGAAGCGCGACGACCAAATCGCACGCCGTAAGTGCGCTCAAACTTTTTTGTTTTTATCATACGGTGCACAGAACCGAGCGTGAAACGCAAGGTTCAAATGATTCAAAAATCTAGAGGAGCCGAGCGTAAAGCGCGATGTAAATACGCCCGAGCGCGTAGCGCGAGGTGAATACATAATCGAGCGCGAAGCGCGAGATAAATATATGATCGAGCGCGAAGCGCGAGATCCAACAGTCGCGCGCCCTAGGCGCGCTCAAACTTGCGAGCGAAGCGCGCGATGAGAATGTGCCCGCGAAGCGGGCAGATTTTTTAATTTTTAATCATGGAATAATTCAGTTTCTTTTATATTTTCATTTTTAAACATACATTTTATATTTAAAGAATTTTAAAATGCATTTTGAAGTCTTAAACAGATAAAAATTAAAAGCGTTTGAAATTTATATTTCCTAATAAAGAAGGTTTTAGGTTGGTCCACCGTAAATCTAAATTAATTGATGATTCAAAAATTAAATTGTAGTTCAAGTATTAAAACTTGAGAACTTATTTATTTTACAATACGATTCTGAATCTACTCAAAATGAAAAAATTTACAGCTTTTAAAGTTAAACATTGAACTGTTGAAGTTCGAAAATCCTATATCTAATTTTTTAAATTTCAGAGAATTTAAAAATGCGCTAGAAAGAAACTTTGTAAGTCTTGCTATAATCTGCTATAATCTTCGATGAAAATGTCTGAAATCCTTTTTTGCCTATTATCAAAATTAAAAAAGCGTTAAAAGTCGAAATTCGAAAAATGAGGTTTCGAGAATGGTTGATGGCAATAGAACAAACATATCAAGGAAGATGGGATGAAAACATGATGGCTGACTACTGTTGGATGTCGAACAGAGATGCACCTATAAAAAAAAATGAAAAGCAAAATGCGACTACGAAGGTCTTTCGAATGCAACAGAGTGCGTTATAATAAAAAATAGCTGTTCTTTCATGTAGCCATGAAAGGCTAACGCTAATTTGACTTACGAATTGGATTCAATGCCTCGAAATAAATTATCATTGAATGTAGTCCGGAAAAATGTCGTTCAAATAATTTTCTTTTGAGGTTATGTTACGAAATTTTTAGTAATATCGCTGATCTGACTTCATTATTGAATTCAGTGGCTTGGAATCCATAATGATACCAAGTTTTTTCATCATATACTCGAAAATTACGTTTTTTGAGGTTATATCTAAAACTAATTGGATAAGATGCTATTTTGACCTTAAATTCAGATTCAGCGCCTCTAAATATATAGGAATACAACGGTCTCCGAAAAAGTACATGACCTTGTATTTTTCTTGTGTTGCTGCGTTACCATTGATAATTGTAATTTTTATCTGGTTTGAAATGTTATTACAAACCATTATATTTGATTTGATTTAAAATAGTATATTTAAATGGCCTACGAAATCCTTCTGCTTTCTTATATGATATTAAATAAAAATGACTTACAAAATATTAAAATATACTCAGCAATTTCTAAGTAATTCTAAATTGAAGACGAGGATGCAATTTTTAATTTTCAAGGCATCTATGTCCATAAAATTAACATAATCCTTTGGACTAAGGGCGGATCGATTTTTAATTTAGCTGACTGTAAAAATTTATAAAGAAAAAATGTGTAGTATGTTTTATAATATTAAAATTGAACAAGCACTATCGGAAGCTGTGATCTGGTAACGATAGGAATTGGCATTGATTTTGTAGGATTCACCGTGCAGGAGATGAACGTCTTCTCCCTTTCACCAGTTTCACTAGTTTCACGAATTTCACCCGTTTCACCCTCCAACCATCCTGACGGAAAAGAGTGGAAGTTGGATAGGACGAGCTGTGCCAGGAGGTCGGAATTTCAAGCATGCTAAGTGCCTCGTTGATTTACTCAATCACTTCAGGTCGTTCCAACGCAACGGTCCCAACCTCTCCGAATGCCTCTCCCTCTCACTCTTCATCCTGTCCTTCGGGTTCTCCCTTTACTCTCACCTCCTCTGTCATTTATTCGCATTGCAATGCTCGCTCGCTTATCCAATTATTCACTCACTGACACATTCGCCCTGCGTTGCATAACGTGATTGCTGCTGTGTGTGCATTGTTTATGGGCACGCATGCGAGGACGTCTGCGAATGTAATTATGGTTCTTGAGAAGTCAGGTTAACTTCCCCAACTACGTCTGTAGTCTAGAATGGAAATTCACACGTTTTCATAAATTCCTTGAAATTCAGGAGACTGATGATATAAGTATTTGCATGTAGAAAACACCACGAGAAGTTCAAGTAGAGGTAGGTTGTGTAATTTAAAATCTGACACAACTGAAAGAGGTTTTAATACATTTTTTGATTGAAGAAAGTAGAACAAAAATGGGTAGAAATAAAAATTCCAAGTAATCCCTTCCGCTCATATTCATTTCCTTCTTCTTTCCCCTCCCCATCACTCTCAATACAGGGTGTTTTTTTTAACTTGAGACAACGAAATATCTCAAAAAATACGCATCCTACGGACAAAATGTCTGGAATAAAAGCTTTTTATTTTCGAGGGGGAAAAAAGATTTGCTAAAATTTACCCCACCCCCACCCCCACAGGAGGCAGGGGTGGGGGTAACTTTGTAATTTCAAATGGCAACCCCAATTTTTTATCACAGATTCAGATTCTCCTTTACGAAATATGTAAGTTTTATTCGGTGCTTGAACTTTTGGCAACGGGACAGTAAAAGTGATAAAACTGTCGAAAACCATTCCCGAATGCAGTTGGTTGACGATAGTCGATTTTGGATGTAGACATTACATATCATCGAGTCTCCACTGTCTACAATCCTCGCCGTCATTCCGGCCGAGCGATAATCGCGTCTGTCCGTGCTTAACGTTTATTCATTAGGAAGGTTGATTGTGTTCATTTCATTTGGGTGTGTTGGTTGCTTTCGTTTGGGTTATTGTTGTTGGTCACGTTCGTTTGAGTTGGTTTGGGTGTCGTTGTATTTCCTCATTACCTTACTTCATTACTTTTACCATGGAAATTCTATCTCAGCAACAGAAGATTGAAATGATTCTCATTTATGGAGAAAGTGGCAGGAATATCAATGATGCTCTAACGCTTTATGCTCAACGCTTTCCAGAAAGTGTTCCTTCACGCGCTTCTTTTTACCGGGTTGTTCGAAACTTCATCACTGACGGAAGTGTACAACCGTAAAAAAGGAAGCGTCAAGTAACAGTTACTGGAGTTGATAATGAAATTACAATTTTAGCTGCAGTCACTCATGACCCTCATGTTAGTACTCGACAACTAAGCCGCGATTCCGGAATGTCTCTATCCAGTGTTTGGAAGGTATTAAAACGTAATAATTATCATCCGTATCATATTTCACTGCATCACCCACATAGCACACTTCCCGAAAAAACCTGGTCTTTTCTTAGGACTTGGTCCAAGTGGCCGGGAGAATAAACCAGGTCTGCCCTAGGTTTAGACCTATACTTAAACCTAGGTTAAAATATAGGTTCATGTCCGCACAATTTTTTGGTTTTTAATCAAAGTAAATTTATGCGACGAATTTTTGACAGAGAATTCAATTTTTTAAATGAAAATATCTCTAATTCCTACACTTAATCGAGTGAGAAATCGATTTTTTATTAAAAATTTTAATTTGTGTAAAAAAGTGGTACACCTTTAGCTACTACTTTTAAAATTTTTTTTTTTTTTGGGGGATTTTGAAAAATTTGTGAAGAATGACTAAGTTTTCTTAATACATTCTCAAGTGCATGCCGTTACGCAGAAAATGTATTATTTATTTTAAGTTCGAAAACGTCAATTGACATCTCGAACATGAAAATAGTATGGCGATTGGCAAGCCGCGGCCGCCTCGCAAATTAGTTCGAGGTTTCAAGTTGAAGCATTCTTATATCCTTGGCGATTAATCTATTTTGCGAGAAAGGGTAGCACTAGCGCGGCACACCGACCAAATGCGGAACTAATGCTCTTAATGGGCCTGCGCGGCTGAAGGGGCATTAGTAGAGGGAAATTTAAATTAGTATCGCACACAGTATAAAGATGATATCATTTACAGCTTCCAAATATAATTAAAAAATGGGAAATTAGCACCACATACCTTTGTTCGAAAATACACTATCGTGCAAAAGTTTACGGCCACCTCTTTTTTGATGGCTGATAAAGTTCTCTTAATTTTAATCATGTCAGAGCTAAAATTTGTTCTCCCTAAAGGGTTGAATGCTCTCAAAATTCTGTATAAAATGAGCCCAGCATGTAGCCAATTTATCTATCTTTTAAATAGATATTGCAAAAATAGTGTAAATTTCAATGTTTTCTTAAATTTTCAAAAGCATCCGTAATAATCAATATTTGTTAATGATCTTGTTTGTGCTCATTTTAAACCTATTTTGCTAGTTTGTAAATATATTAAACATATAACCATAAAATTTCTATACAAATTTCCCAAAATATATATGTACTCAATTTTTATTTTTATTTACCTACAGATAAGATGTTTTCAAATTTTTCCAAATTCATCCTGGGCTCATTTTATACAGAATTTTGAGAGGATTCAACCCTTTAGAGAGAACAAATTTTAGCTCTGACGTAATTAAAATTAAGAGAACTTTATCAGTCATCAAAAAAGAGGTGGCCGTAAACTTTTGCACGGTAGTGTATTTAAGCAATGGTCAGAAAAAATTTCATTGACTCAAATAATTACTAAAAGATAATATTTCCCTGGAAGTAATGGTAAATTATAGCAACAAGAAAATAATTCAGTGATTCTATTAATTCAATTGCATCTGAGCAGGTCAACATATATTAGGTTTTAATTTAATTTTAATACTGTGCATGTTTTAAACATTTAATTTATAGAAAATTTATAAAAAATTTGTAGCCCTTTTTTGGGTGAATAACTTTTGTCTGTTCATTTTTTTCATAGCTTGTGTCGTTTTTCAAAGAATTTAATTTTTTCACTTTTATGTTATTTTTTACGATTAAAATAAAAACTACGCATCCAATCAAAAAGTGATTTGTAACAAATTTATGGCTCTTTTTTTGGTTTACACTTTTTTTTTATTGATCTTTTTTCGTATGTTGCATATAGTCTGACCGCAAGATTGAATTTTGGATTATTTTTTTTATGGTTAAAACCAGAACCACTGGTTAAAAAATGCTGGTTAACGAACTCGATCTTTCTTTTTGATCCCTTAATTGTGTTTAAAATTTCAACTTGAGGGAGCCTTCACATATTTGATATTACGTAATATTAAAAAGAGGGGGGAGGGGCGCCGCGCCCCATCCCCGTCCGTCCTGCGCGTGCCTCGGGGGGGGCGTATTTTTACTCGATTATGTAACATTTTTAATTTATGAATTTTCTGCACTATCAAATTTTTCAAAAATTTTATATCAAAAATTTCTGGATGAATAATTTTACTTCATCATAAAATCTATATTCTAAATGTTTCTAAACATGATTGATAGAAGAAAAAATTTAAATTGTAAATGATTGTTTTATAATGGGAAATGATTCTGTTCTTAACATTTCGCTACCACACTACAATTTTTAAACTTTCTTACATTTTCAAAGAGATAAGAAAAATTAAATTATGGGCAAAAACTTATTTTGAAGAATTCGAAAAAAATTAGATGCTTTTTAATAAGTATGAAAGATTTAAGGAGATTAAATTTTTCTCAACATTTCTGGAAAAATTTCAAATGGTTCAGGTTTTATTTTAAACGAATAATTTTAAGTTTTGAAGATTTCAAAATGTGTGGAAAAAGAATATGGAAAAACCCTTTGAGACAATTTTTTTAATTTTTCAGGATTTAAAAAATGTTTAGGTAAACTGAATTTTGCAGGGTGTCAAGAGAATGAAAACAATATTCTTAAGATTCATGGGAAAATTTTAAATGATTGTCTTGTAATGAATTCTAAGATAAAAATGAAGAAAAAAAAATTAAAATTATTGCCTAAAATTGGTAAAAAGACTCTAAGAGGTTTTAAAGCAAAATTTTACAATTTTGCCTGATTACATAATTTTGGACAAAAATTGAGTAAGGTTGACACTATATTATATATTATATATAAGATATTCAGGAGTGTTGAAACGATTAAAAAAGAATTAAAACTTGTAAAGATTGTTTAAGAAGTTTGTAAGGTTTCACGAAAATGAAAAAAAAAATTTAGGTTCCTAGGAAAAATTAGAATAAAACTTTTTATTTTGAAAAATTAATTTCAAGAGATTATTTAAAAAGATTTCGAAACATTTAAAACGATTTCAAAAATTGTCAAGGAAGAATCTGAAAGATTTTAAGGCATTTTTTTTAATTGTGCAGAATTAAAAAAAAACTAAAATTTCGAAAAAGAGTGTAGAAGATTTTAAAGCAAAATTTTTTAATTTAGTAAGATTAAGAAATCAAAACAAAAATCAAGTAAATTGTAGAAATATTTAGAAGAATTGAAGAGATTCAAAAAGAATTTTAAACTTTACAAAATTTTTAGAAATGTAGATTCTTAAAGATTTCGGTTAAAAATATTTTCAGGATTTTAAGACATTTTAAATAGGATAGAAATATTTAAAAACTTGTAAACATTTCCGAAAATTTATCAAATATTTCTTGATTTCTTCCAAGCTTCTAAATGTCCTAAACATCTTTTAAAAAGGCTGGAATTTTTACTAATATTTTGTAAAATCCTATAAAATAAGAAAAAGTTTTAAAAATCTTATAGATTCTTTTTTGACAAATCTGAAATATTCAAAAAAATTTTTTAATTTTCTCAAAAATGTTATAAAATTTATATTTATATACGTTTAAAAACTAACTGATAATACTTATTTTCTTGTTCTTAATTCTCACAATTTAATTTCAGCTCGAATTTAAGTGTTCAAAAACTTTTAACAAATAAATACTTATTTGAAATTTTTATATTGTATTATTAATATAATTTTGTATTCTTTGTGGTATTGAAAAATAGTTTTGAATTGGTGAATTTCAATTAATATGTACTTACATTAAGTAACTTCAATATTTGTATGAAAAAAAAAAATATTGAAAAAGCATTCAGTGTTACATCAAAATATTGTTTTATTTATTTCTAGACAATACTTAATCTTAAGAAACATTTTTTTTATTTACAAAACGTGTATTATGTTTTAAACATAATAAAAAATTGTTACGTAACGGCGGTGAAGGGAGGGAGTACAAAGGAAATCTTACGGACTGTTACATTGGGGAGAGGGGGTTAAAAATAGTCGAAAATAATGTTACGTAATATGTGAATGCTCCCTAATCTAAATAGTCTCTTGAAAGTTATCTGGGTACTAATTTAAATTTCCCTCTACTAATGCCCCTTCAGCCGCGCAGGCCCATTGAGAGCATTAGTTCCGCATTTGGTCGGTGTGCAGCGCTAGTGCTACCCTTTCTCGCAACATAGATTAATCGCCAAGGATATAAGAATGCTTCAACTTGAAACCTCGAATTAATTTGCGAGGCGGCCGCGGCTTGCCAATCGCCATACTTTTTTCATGTTCGAGATGTCAATTGACGTTTTCGAACTTAAAATAAATAATACATTTTCTGCGTAACGGCATGCACTTGAGAATGTATTAAGAAAACTTAGGCATTCTTCACAATTTTTTACAAATTCCCCCAAAAAAATAACAAAATTTAAAAAGTAGTAGCTAAAGGTCTACCACTTTTTTACAGAATTAAAATTTTAAATAAAAAATCGATTTCTCACTCGATTAAATGTAGGAATTAGAGATATTTTCATTTAAAAAATTGAATTCTATGTCAAAAATTCGTCGCATAAATTTACTTTGATTAAAATCCAAAAAATTGTGGCGGACATGAACCTATGTTTTAACCTAGGTTTAAGTATAGGTCTAAACCTAGGGCAGACCTGGTTTTTTCTCCCAGCCACTTGGACCAAGTCCTAAGAAAAGACCAGGTTTTTTCGGGAAGTGTGCTATGTGGGTCAAGAACTTCATGGCAATGATTTTCAGAACCGAGTGACATTTTGTCAATGGGCGGTTCAGCAGATACAAGGAAACCCGAATTTCTTTTTTCTAGTACTCTTCACAGGCGAGTCTTCTTTCACAAACCATGGTAACGTTAATCGGCACAACATGCATTATTGGAGTGTAGAAAATCCACATTGGTTGCGTGAAGTTGAGCATCAGCGTCCATGGTCCGTGAACGTTTGGTGTGGAATAATTGGAGATTAACTTATCGGTCCGTATTTTATTTATGGAAACTTGAACGGTGAAAAATATCGTAACTTTTTAGAAAATCAACTTCCAATATTGCTGGAAGACCTAAGCTTGGAAGTGCGACACAACATGTGGTTTCAACATGACGGTTGTCCAGCACATTATGCGGCAATCGCGAGGGAAGTACTCAATCGCGAATTCAATGGACGATGGATCGGTAGAGGAGGTCCAGTAAATTGGCCTGCCAGATCGCCAGATCTTACGGCGCCGGATTTCTATTTGTGGAGTTATCTAAAGAATCGCGTGTATCATGAAGTGCCCACAACTCGTGATAACATGATCGAGCGAATCAGGTCTGCTTGTGCACAAATATCACCAGACACAATTCGCAGTTGTGTGGAATCTTTCAAAGCTCGGATTAACAAGTGCATCGAAGTGCGAGGACACCATTTTGAGCACTTATTGTAAAATAATTAATCGAAATCAAGTATCCCTGTGGTGAGAGGCAAGGGGACTCACTGAAATCAAGCACCCCGAAGGGAATAGACAACTACTACGTCCGCGTGGTTATTCCTGGGTAGAGCTAAAAGTATTGTCAACAATTTCATTTTTCGCAATTGCAGCGCCATCTATCGCGAATCGGAACAAATTTTCTGGATAAAACTTACGTATTTCGTAAAGGAGAATCTGAATCTGTGATAAAAAATTGGGGTTGCCATTTGAAATTACAAAGTTACCCCCACCCCTGCCTCCTGTGGGGGTGGGGGTGGGGTAAATTTTAGCAAATCTTTTTTCCCCCTCGAAAATAAAAAACTTTTATTCCAGACATTTTGTCCGTAGGATGCGTATTTTTTGAGATATTTCGTTGTCTCAAGTTAAAAAAAACACCCGGTATATCTTTACTCTTCACACTACTTCGTACTCCTTTCTATAATTTCATCTGCCAACCTTATTCTTCACCCTTCCCCTTCCCTGTGAATACCCTCACCCTCACCCTCACCCTCACCCTCACCCTCACCCTCACCCTCACCCTCACCCTCACCCTCACCCTCACCCTCACCCTCACCCTCACCCATTCTTATCAAAATAAAAAATTTGAATGTGTATTACACTACGTCGGAAATGTGCTACATGCCTTTTTTTATAAACTTGAATAACTCTGAAAATATTGACCCTAGGGTCGAACTTGGTCCAGAAAATCCGCAAAATTTTAAATAATGATTGAACTCACCATATGATTCGAAAAAATTCTAAACAATAATATTTTTATAAAAATGAACAAAATTTATTAAAATCTGATCAATAATTTTTTTTTTTAATTTTAAGTATTAAAATATTTTTTAATTGTTGTGACTTTTTGCAACAAGTTTGACCCTAGGGCATAATCTACGGGAAATGTTCTTGAAATATCTTAATAATTAGAAAAACCACAGAGACTGACTTTTGAAATGAGTCTAAGAACTTACAAAAATGTTAATTATTTCTATACTTATTTTTGCCTACAGCATGGGCTTATTAGACGCAGAATTTTATCATCCTTTACTATAGTATGAAAAAAAAGTTGCAATCTTAATGTTCTAAAAATTAAGGTACTTTAAGAACAGCTCAGAAACAGGCGTGTAGATCATTTTCGCCGGTAGTGTATACTTAGATAGTTTCAAAATAATAGAGATTTGAAAATATAGTCATTAAACGAAAATTAATTTGAATGAATTGGATATTGAAAAAATTATAATCGTAATTACAAAAAGTTCGATAATGTTTAATTTGAAGTTCAATAAAGTAAACAATTTTATATTTCGTACATCTAAAAACAAAAAAATGGATAAAAATCTAAAATTTAATCATCATTGTAAATAAAAAAAAATTGTATGAAAACCTGTAAATGTGTAACATAAAATAAATGTCAAAGATATTTTATTTAAATGCTAACAAATTTTTACATCCACAATTTCGAGAGCTGTCAACTAAACATATCTCTGCAAAGCGCGGATCACATGTATACCATTAAGCCATTTCCCTTTCAGGGTAGGCGTGACACTACCCGATTCGAGTAGTGTTTCTAGGTTAGTTTCTTGTAGTAAATAACTACAAGTGCGGGCTCACCACACCCACGATGTGCCAACAGCACTCAGCTTTCTCGAATGGTCACCCATCCAAGCACTAACCACGCCCAACGCTGCTTAACTTCAGTGATCTGACGAGAACTGGTTTTTTCAGCGTGGTATGGCTGTTGGCAAAAAAATAAAGTTACATAAAGTTACATAAAGTAACATATCAAAGAAAAACTTTATTTTTCCTTCGAGCGCATTTCAGAACAAGAAACATGAATCGTTGTGTCTTTTGACTTTGAGAATTTCCGTAGAATACGCTCTAAGTGAGAAAGTTCTTCTGACTTGCTTTGAAAAATGTATCATAGAGAATAATTTTTGTAGGCTTTGAAAAGATAAGAAAAAGAGGGAAGTCTTGAGAGGAATTTCAGTTAAACCTTACTTAAATAAAATATTTTTCGAATTAATTTTACGTTGTATAGAAGTTATTATATATATATATATATATGAATAATTAATTTATATGTCAGTGAATAATATGTTCAACGAGCTTTGTGCGTGAAATGAGGTTTAAACGTAAAACATTTATGAATACAAGGGAGCATCAGTTATTAAGATACTAAGAATAATTCACACAATTAAAAATTACTCACATTTAGAACTGGAGATTGTAGTTATTGTTCTCTTAATTTATATACATTTGTAACCGTAATAGGAGAAAGTGGTAGAATGTAGGAGTGAGTGAAATAAGCTGCTTTGGAGGGAGAATATCAGCTTTTCTCCAAAGAAATACAATTACTTGTTCACACACAGATATCGAATTGCTTAGTAGAACACAATTTGCTTTTATACGAAGCGCTTGTCTCTTGTTTTATAATATTCTGCAATTTTGAAACATGATGTAAGTATATTAATTTTTGTAAATACTTTATAATTTTATTTTACTTACAAATATTGTGACCGTAATGAATTTCTTTTTGGAATGTAGATAGGTTTTTGAAAAATATGAAATTTTCGATCATGGTGACAAATTGTTGAAACTTTTTATAAAACTTTTTATGAAAAATTGAAGTTGTCTGACACACTTATGTTTTGCCGCGCAGAGTTTTCCCCTTGGCGAATATATATCATTTTTCTGAGTAATCTCCCGCTTTGGTGTATTCAAATTTATTTTTGACTGTGTACACTCTAAATCTTCAAGTATTAAACCAAACAACTGTAATCAATTCAAGGATTCTCGTGAAAAATAATGAAAACATATATTTATTATTCAAAGATAATTTATTTTCTTGCGTGAACTCATAATGATTAATTCTAATATAAACTTCCAAAAGGAAGGTTCATATTTCATTCTTCCTTCAATTTCATGAATCAAAATTAACATTTAAGTATATAAATGAATAAATAATTAGTTTTAATTTTAACAAAGAGTTCTGTGAGGTCATTTGAGATGGATTTATTCAAGTTCAGAAATAGATTTGTATGACATAAAATGAAATC
This sequence comes from Andricus curvator, assembly GCA_932195095.1. Taxonomy (NCBI): domain Eukaryota; kingdom Metazoa; phylum Arthropoda; class Insecta; order Hymenoptera; family Cynipidae; genus Andricus; species Andricus curvator. The sequence goes on from CAKNYM010040712.1 coordinate 34,084, forward strand.
TTATATACATTGCACACTGGTTATGATTTTTAAGAAAAGTTTTCTTTCAAGAATTTTAGAAAAGAACTGTATGAGATAACTTTGACTCTTTATTGATAATGCAGAATACTTGTTCTTATTGGAACATATTCTCCAAAGATGAAACATTGTGTAAAGTGTTTTGCCGTTCAAGAAATTACAGTTTTTGTATTTTGACTTATCGTGTATGCTACTCGGTTGAGTGAAGGACACTACCGCGGTTTGTGGAGTATGTAGATTTAGAATTGATGTAAGATGAAAGTGGATTCATACACCATTCACACACCCTTAAGGGATATTAAGCCCTCAGAATTGTAGGTCGACAAGAAGTGAGAAGGATCATTATTCGAACTACGGATCTTCCGAAAGCCCTTGTGGTAGAATCACTTCCTGCAGTTCTCTAATTAAATGCTGCACCAATGTGTCTCAGTGTGACTATTAAATTAGGTTCCTAGCGTAAATTCTCACTCCTTCACCACACCCCTCACACACACCACTCATCTCCTTTCCCTAATATCATTTTCATCTTATTATTCTTCTCATTGCTTCCTATCATCCCTCCCCTTGATTCTTCTCTTAGTCCCTCCACCCGCCCTTTCTTTTCTTCCTCTCCCATCTCGTCTCCTACCCTTAGACCCCCCTGACCCCTTTCACTCCCTGAAACTAATATTTCTTAGGGTGACTACTAAATGAAGTTAGTATTTTCTATTCGCACACCTTTGCAGACCCCTGACACGCTCACATAATATAAACTTCCTCTCGATGATTCTTGTCATTCCTTCGCTCCTCTTTTCGTCCCATACCTTTGTCCCTACATTCACCATCCCCATATCCCTTCCACTCACAGCTCACCCCTCTCTTTGCCATCAGCCCCTCATATTTCTCCTTTCCTTCACCGCTCCTCACTTATCCACTGAGCCCCGCACCCTAACCCCTCCCCTACACCAATATGTCTCAATTTGACTATTAAATTAAGCTCCTATCATTAATTCTCACACCTTTACCACACTCCTCATATACACCACTCCACTCCTTCTTCTAATATACTGTTCCCCTTATTATTCCCCTTGCTGCTTCCTTTTACCCCTGCCCTCCGTCCCTCCCCTCAACTTTCCCTCTCCCATCTCATCTTCTACCCTTAGCCCCTCCCGACCTCTTTCCCCTCCCCAATACTAGTATTTCTTAGTGTGGCTACTAATTGAAGTTGGTGTTTTTCAATCTCACGCCTTTCCCCCTAATCTCCTAATATACACTTCCTCTCGATGCTTCCTTTCATCCCTTCGCTTCTCTTTCCAACCAATGTCCCTGTTCCTTCATTCCCCATCCCCATACTCCTTCCACTCACAGCTCGCTCCTCTAGCCCTCTCTTTGTCACCTTCCCCTCATATGTCTCCTTTTCTTTACCCGTCATCAATTATTTCCTCCCCGTCGTACCTCCCCTTCCCTTCCTACCTCAGATCCTAACGTCTTCCCTACACCAATGTGTTTTAATGTGAATATTAAATCCGAGTGTATACCTGACTGAAAAATCGGTGCTAATATGCAAATTAAAAGTGGTTTCATATATTTTATTACATGGAAAAATTGAAACTTTGATAAGTGCTTGTCTTAAAACTGTCCATTTTTATTACTTTTTTCTTTCGAATTTCTTCTCTGCAGGTTCGAAAATACAACAAAAAATTAGATTTAGAATTCTTCACACACAGCCATTTACTGTACATTTGGTGCGGAGTCCTTTGTGGAAATTTATGAATGTTGTGGAAATTTATGAAATTTATGTGAATTTACGAAAAATTATGACGTTATTATAAATATGTCGGAAGAGAAATATATGCCGGTTCCGCATAGACTACCTAATTTTAATTGTGATTTATAAAAAGGGAATTTACAAAAACAATTCCTGTTCCAAGTCAGAATTAGTCAAATTTTGAAAATTCCTTGTTCTAAATCAGAAGTCCTTTGAATTTAAAAATTCTTTTTTTTTTAAATAAAAATTTAAAACATCCTTGGAACAGAATTTTTTGATAATGAAACGGCAAGTTTAGAAAATAATTTCAATATTAATTTAAACGAAGGAAATTTGAAATATCCTTCTTCAAATTCAGAATGTCAATCGTTTTACAAAATTCTTTGGTCCAAATCCGAACTGTAATTATTTTGAAGAAAAATTATCTGGTATTTAAACTCAGAATTGTCATGCTTTTCCAAAATTCCCTGTTTCAATTAAAAAATCCTCTAAATCTTTTCAAATTTTTATAAATCTCTTGAAATCTTTAAAAATCATTCAAATATTTAAAATGAAATTATGCACAAATGCGTATCGTTAACTAATTACTGCCATGAACTCTAGTTCTCATCAACAATTCCTTTTCACAAGATATTGGTGCTGGGAAATGAGACAAGCTTTAAGTTCAATGCATTTTTTCATTATTGAAATGTTAAAAAAATTAAATAAATTTTATTTTCATCATATTGCAAAGAACTCAAAAAATACTTTTTCACTTATAAAATTAATTATAATGCCGAAATAATTGCAAATTTTAACAATTGTTTAATGATTAAGCATACATTGTGTTTTTTTATTGCATAATTTAATGCTCATAAATATTCAAATGAATTTATGTTGAAATTTCTGTGATCAACTATTTTGGTAATTTCTCAAAGCGGTGAATTTTCGTCGTTATAATCGAAACTCAGGAAACTTGTACTTTGAAGGAAGTATACCTTCAGTACTTTACGCACAGACAATTGAAGCACTTCGTCTTCATATGTCTCTTGCTTTGTAGACGTTGGCATGCTCGTTGGAGCCAAAACCATTGCTTCCAGCGAAGCAGAAGATGGAACAGCTTCATGCTTATGTCACACAACGCCAATTGTCTTAGCACCGTTTTACGAGCGCCGCTTAAGCTTATGGCCCGCAAGAAATTAGTTGTGAAATCCTTACCCAATTACTCGTAAATGCATCATCTCATAGTACTTTATCTTCAAAATTCTTATAGAATTATTTCATTATTTTCCTACTGATTTTCATTAAATTAAAAAAAAATTTATTCACAGATATCAATCAGGCTCTAATAATGTTTTACCTCATGTTTTTCATTCTATAAATTACTAAAAAAAAGGAAATAGCTGAAAATTTCAAAGAAAAACTCGAAAACTTAAAAAAAATTATTTTCTGACATTAGGAATATCAACAATTTGAAAACTTATTATAGAAACAAATTTTTAAATATTGAGTTTCAACATTTTTGAAACAATAATTTATAATTTCAAATCAAAAGCGTTTGGAAGTAAAAACAAAAATTATAGAGAACGATTTTGAATTCGATAGGTTCCAAATCAAATTATTTTAGATCAGGTAAAATTGTTAAAAAAAGGAAAATATTTCGATTGGTATCAAAATTAATTGAACTTCTGTCATTTTTAAATGAAAGCGTTTCAAATGGGATAAATTGAAATCTAAAGTATTTGCAATTGGAACATTTTAAAACAGAAGCTCTTAAAATATAAAAATTTCAGTTTGACGTTCTGGAAATTGAACATTTTTATTTCGAATTGAAAAATCTCGAAAGTGAATAATTTGAGGTTCTAAGGAATTGAAATCGTGTTATTTCTACATAGTTAATAACGTTCAAAACTGAATAATTAAAAATTTAAACCTATTAACATTTGATAATTTGAAATTGAAAAATAAATGGAACATTTCAAAGTCAAAGCTGCGATAATGCTGAAATTTTATATTGTTAGCATAATAAAAAAATTTTTATTGATTCTACAAGTTTTTCTAAAATTAAAAAATAAACTCGCCTTAATTTTTCACAATTCAAAAAGGAAAATTTTTTAATTATAAACCTCTAAAATTAAAATATTGTCAAAAGGTTCGAAATAAAAAGTAATTTTAAATGGGAAATATTACAAATTTAGAAATGTCATACTCCGGAGCCTTAAAACTTAAACTGAGTTAATGTTCATTGAAAACTGGAAAACCTTTTAGTCGCCACAAATTTGTAATATAAAAACTTTTTATACTCAAACCCTTAACAATTTTAATTATTTCAAGTAAATTTAAATTAATTGAAAATTAAGAAGTTGTGAATTGCTAATTATACCTTTCAAAATTTAACAATTTCAATTTTAATAGAAAAATTAAGACTTATAATGTAAGGGAAAAGTGAAAATTCAGAACCCAAAAATTGTAACCATTCAAAATCCAAAAAAATTGTACTGCTGAGGTATCAATTTCAGATAGTTTAATTTTTAAATGTCTTTTTAAACTTTTTAAATGTCCAACTAAAAATAACACAATTTCAAGATGTTACATTGAATATTAAAAATTAAACAAAAGGAATACAAAACAAAATTGCTATGTTTGATTTCAATGTTTGAAATTGACAATTTTAAGCTTTGCAATTCGAAACTGTTTTTTTTTAAATCGTGTTTAAAATTTTCAATATTTTGGAATATTTTTACATAAAAAATAATTCAATTTTTAATGCCTGGTTCTCAAATTTTCTCATTTTTAAGGCTTGAATTTGATAAATTATGGTCCTAATTTTGCAATATTTGGAATTTATTCTGGATGAATTTAATTCAAAATTGTTAAATCCTTCAAACTGTAAATTGCGTAACTATGCTAAATATTTTCGAATTTAGGCTTTTGAAGCAAAAAAACTTTAGTTTCAAGGCCTTAAAAATTAAACTGCACGATACCTTTGAAAGAATGAATCCATTAGATTGGCGTTTGGTATACTCTTTGAGTGCCGGAAACTGAAGGTCAAGTTCGTTAGTCAGCTATTTTGGATAAAAATTCAAGAAGATGGAGCATTTTCAAAATTTTTAAGACCATTTTTTCAAGATTTGGAAATTCTATGTACGACCATTCGTAGTACTTGGAAAGTCGAACAATTTATCCCAAGGACTTTTTTTGATAAAAAGAAAATTATCAAAGTTATAGCATTTTCAAAATTCAAAAAAACAAACGAAAAGGAAAATTTTAAGTCAAGCAACGCACGACATAAAAAAAGTCAATGAAAGGAAAACATTGCTCTTCGAAGCCCTACAATATTATCATAACAACTTTTTGGATTTTATTGAAAAATCGAAAATTCTAATTCTGATCACACAAAAAATAATGAACAATCAAAAATTTCATTTTGCGATCAAACTATGCAAGATGCGAAAAAAAAATTTTGCACCTAGAAAAGGTCTGCAAATTTGTTATAAATTACTTTTTGATAGGACGCGTAGTTTTTGTCTTATTTGTTAAAAAGCAATATAAAATGCGCAATGAGAATGTGCCCGCGCATCGGAAGATTTTTTTACTAAAAAATTTCATTTCAGTCAGAAGAGAAATCACTGTCATTTTCACCGTTTAAAATTAAGAATTTGAAATACCAACCTTTTGAAGTTTGATAATTCCAAGAAAGCTGAAGCGTTCCAAATTGAACAATTGCAAATTTCGTTTAAAATTTAAGTATTCTTGAATCAGGATCATAAAACTAAGTTTTTCAAATAAGTGATTTTTAAATTGTGCATCATGATTTTTAAAATTCAATCATTTTAATCTAAAGTGCAAAATTATTAATATGAAAATCAATAAGACATTTCCATGTAAGGAGAGCCACTTCAGGTTGAAGACAATAATTTTGTAAGATGTGAAACTGGTGCATACTACTAAACTCTGTTATATTGACATGATAGATACAGTAATCATCTTAATTATTCAGTTTTTTGAAATATAAGAATAGGTTTTTGATCATTTATCTATTGAAGGAGAAAGCAATAATGATTGATAAATGCAAAACCATGTTAAAGAAGTTCCTATCTATTTTAAAAATATGACTATTATTCATAGGATAGGTTAGTGAGATTTCTTATCACAGGAAATTGATATCCTCCACATTTATCATATTGTAGAAAAGCAGAATTTTATGACTAGGTAAATATTTTCTCTGTAAATGAAACAGAAAATGAGGCCAAAGGCTATTTCGATGTTTTTAAAAATAAAAAGTTTTGTGACAGAAAATAATATTGGAAAAACGTATTCGTAGCATACATACATTCGTTTATTTCATAAAAGCATATTACTAATTTAAGAACATATTAATAATTTATGCTGATAATTCAAATGAAAATTTCAAAGGGAAAAGTGGGAAACTAAATCCTCTGATTAAATAAAGTATAGAAGTTATTGGATTTCTAATTGGTTTTCAATGATATCTTTTTCAATGATTACTATTAAATAAATGTAGAATCTAAAAATTTCCTTCGATTACGATTTTTTGTCGACTTTTTTCATCATTCATTCTTATATAGTATTAATTATTTAATCGAATGAATGCACGATTTTAAAAAATATGACTATCTTGCAAAATTATTTAAAATCCACTATAATATAAAAATAAATATTTTGAAGTAACAACACTGAAAATCATCTAAGTAAAAATTGATTGATAATTTTTTTCAACTCCTTGAATTAAAATTTTAAATTGGGTATTTGTATGGAAACTGGATTTAAAAATTTAGAATTTGGATATTTTGCAAAAGAAATAATATTTTCTATATCACATCAATGTACTTTATATATCTCTATAAAAATAATCCCTACATATCCAGTCGTCGCATCCAGAGGTTCATTTGAGACTTTTGTATAACAGGAGATAAAATGCAATACTACGTTATTGAGTATAATTAAAAAGCACATTTTTAGTTTATAATATTACAATTTTTTAATTCCTTTCTCGCAGAAGGATTACGTTTTGAACGTCGTTTCTCAATCAGAATTTTTACACTTCTATTTAGCACTGCAGTATCTCGGAAGAAAATTTTTGTTCTTTTTTCTAAAATGGAAATAGGATTTTTAATTACGATTCAAAGTTGAAAAGACGTGAACCAGGAGCGACCAAAAAACTTCTCTTCAATTTTCTCAGAACTTGATGATATTTTCCAATCAAACTTTTCTTGTATCGATTCAGCAACTCCATAGTTAGAAATAAAATTTTTTTCCTTAATTGAGAATTGGATGTTTAATCATCGTCAAAAGTAGAGAAAACGTGTGCCTCGAGCGAAAAAACATCTTCTCCCATCATTTTTTAGGAACCTGATAATATTTTTTAATCAAACATTTCACCCGTCAACTGATGTATCTAAGGAGCATGTTTTCTTTCTCTCTTTTAATTTTGATTTCTCAACATTTGAAATAAAAATTTTGAATTTAACTTTAAAAACAGCATGATTTCAAATACAACCTTCTAAACTATCCAATTTTTAATTGTATATTAAAATTTTTGATTTTATGAATAATGTTTTATAATAAAGATTTTCTCAAATTCTTTTTTATTGCTCGTTGGTAATATTTCCACAAAATGGATTATACTTTTACTGCTTTTCAATCTAATAATTTTTAGCAAATTAAGACGAAGTTAGGTTTTGTATGGAAAAACGATACTAACAAGACGTGTAAATGAGTTAATTTTGTACTTGGGAAGGTTGATAGTAAAGTTGTTCTTAAACTTCCCTTAGGTATCGTGCATCTCAGACTTCCGGAAAACTTTTACTAAACCATACGCTTACTGGAGCCCAGCAATTTGTTAATGGCGATAATTTAGCAAAGCGGATTAAACATGTTTTCCGTGTTGCATTAATGAACGTTAAAGTCGATTTGCGATCCAGAAGGACATTTGAAAAGATGAGCTATCATTTATAATCATTCGAAGATTTTTATAGCCTCACGCAATGTTTTTTATCTTGGCGTCTAACGTCGTTTCGTGTTACGCAATCGTTACTCCAGACTTACGATGAAACGTCTGTGAAGATAAATTAATGTCAGAGTGAAAATTGTTGCTGACAAACAAGGCATCTTTTGTGAAAAATGTATTAATTTCATGTTCGCTTTCGAGAGAGAGATTTTTCTTCAAGTAGAAAGTCGCTCAGCTTCTAAAATATCATCAGTCTAATTTTAAGTCAAAATTTTTAAACAAAATTTTGATGGCTTCACATTTGCTAATATTTGCCTTGAACAATATTTTTAAATCTCTCATTCGTATTTTTTCTTTTGTAAAGCTATTTTATTTCGTCCATTAGTCACTGATAATAAAATATCAGGGAGGCCACTGGACTGGGAAACCGAAAAATGTCTGTGAATTTATTTCTTGACCGGGAGTTTGACCAATCTTTAGAAGAAAAATCTATCCGATCAGTTGGAATATCATATATTTCGCATCACATGATGTAATGCAATTTAAAATAAGTTCGATTTCAACTTTTTTTTAAATGTTAGGTTCAATAGTTAACTTTTTCAATTATGTAATCATTCAGTTTACAATTGTACTTCTAAAGTCTTTTACGTTAAACGTTTTCCATTATGGGTCTTCATTTTTCAGCGTACATTTTCAAATTACAGAATTTCAAAATGCACTTCTGAAACCTAGACATTACAAAATTAAATGCATTTGTATTTGAAAATTTCTGATAAAGAGAGTTTAAGTTTATCAACTGTAAATATATATTAATTAATTTTATACTGAGAAGGCTAGTAAGACATACAAGGGTTATGAGAGGTTCTGAATGTGGAACGGATCATTACCTCGTAGTTTCAAGAATAAACCGAGGTCAAGGATGGAGAAGAAAGAGAACTGAAAAGACGAAGAAGACGCGAATCAAGATAGAGAATTTGCAGAAACCGAAAGCGCGAATAGGATCTTGGAATAAGATGAACAAAAACCTAGTTGGGACAATTTGGGAGACACTACACGGAGAAAAATGGAAGGTCGGTCTGGCCATCTTAGATGTGCAGACTGATTATATTTCATAGTCAACTATAGGACAGGCTTTTAGATGGCTAAAGCAATTATTTAGTCTCTTTCTTATATAAGAGACTGAAAATTATAAAATTAAGTGGAACCTACAACACCTCAAAATGTATAAAAAATACATAAAATCTAAAATAATTTTGTATTATTTATGAAGAGTGAGGTGTATGAGACATGATTTGGTATACACGAACAATGCACGATTGCACACATTGACAACATATTGTTTGGAGCACGAGAAGCTAAGGACACGGAGATACTGCACTACATTGAAAGACTTCAAACACTGAAGTAAATTCAGAAACCGCTTCCACACATCTCGCTCCTTTCTGCATCATCAATGAATGATTAAATTTGTTTCACAATTTCAGTTAGAAACGGCACGGTGACAAAAAATTGATAGTTGAGCGTCTAGTGACGCCTTTTTCCTTAATTCCTTGCAAGCATCAAATTTGACTTTGAAAATTCAAAGGAAAAAACCTAATCCAATTTCCACCATGTTCCCTCTTATACACTTCACTCTACACGCATGTTCGAAATATCGAATAGGAGTTTAAACTTATTAAAAATATGTACTGACCATCTCGGAATAATACCTTAATTATTTTGATAGTGAGTCTAATCTCCTGATAACCATCTAGAAGAACGGACTAACTCTCTAAATTTTTACTCCATTTTTATCCGCGTAATACGTAATAAAGATTTAGATGGCGTATGCTCAATGTTTGAACTAATCATTGTTAGGAGTGCAACTGAAGTGTGTGGCACTGCGGTTGTAGGAAGAGCGATTGGTGATACTTGGTGGATTGATGAAATCCGCGTAGTCGTGAACGAGAAGAAGCAAGGGAATCTAAGAAAGGTAAATATTACAGGCCTTGGAAATGATGAGAGAATTAGACTAGAAAATGATTATAGGGACAAGAACAGAAAAGTAAAAATAATAGTTAAAGAAAGAAAGCGTAGAATCAAAGAGGAAGAAGATAAGAAAATGCAATACGGTTTTCAAGGAAATAAGAAATTATATTGGAAATGGGTCAAAGGCAAAAATAAAGGAAGTAGTAGTACAGAGTTAGTCGGTACTTATAGGAATAGCAAGAGTAAACTGGTATATGATAAAGTCGGAGTAAAAGGCGATTCGTTTGGAAAATTATGTTTGTCTGGACGGTATAACCCCTGAAATGCTTAAAAACGATGGCGAGTGTAATATACTTGTTAGGCTGAGCGAGTTGATAAATTTATGAACCGAGATGGGGGAAGTTCCAGATAACTAGAAAAGGCGAATATCGTCCTAATATACAAAGGAGAGGGTGATAAAGGCAACTGCAATACTAAGTACCGTTGGCGAAGTTTATTCAAAAATACTTATTCGTAGGGTAATGAAAATAACAGAAGAAAAGATCTGGGAAGGTGAATGTGGATTCATGCCAGGAAGATCATGTGCGGATCAGATATTTAGCTTGAGAAACATTACAGAAAAAAGTTTAGGAGTAAACAAAAAAGTTTTCTGTCCATTTCTTGACCTGGAAAAAGCGTGTGATAAGGTGGATAGAAATAAGCTTTGGGAAGTCCTAAAAGAGTATGGAGTCAGTGCATGGCTCCTAAAAGCAACAAAATAATATAAGCAAAGCGAGTCTAAGGGTAACTGAGTGACTTGTTCGATATTAAGCATGATGTTAGACAAAGATACGTTATGTCCTCTTAGCTGCTTATTATATTCTTGGAAAAGTGCCCAAAAATGGCCCTCTTCGTAGAGCTCTTCGCTGGGTGATCGCTAGAGAGATTGATCAGCGACCATTGTCGGAGCAGTGTTACGGAACGAACGTGTCATTTAAATAAGAAACACTTGAATTCTAGATTGATCTGAAATTTATACATCCCCCTTATACCTCTGCCTGCACTTCGTTTTCTCTCTTTTTTGATATGAATTTCTTTATCCCAGGCAGTATAACGAGGATAGAACCGAGTGAGTTGCGCTTACCCAGGAAGGGATTTGGGTGAATGGTAACTGTCCGATTGAAATTTTATAAACTATTTTTAATTGAAATAGTAATGTCAAATCAAAAGATGTATAATTAAACTCTTTTATTCAATGAAAAATCCTTTTCTCAAGAAAGTATTTTTTTATTCTGAAATATTCAATTTTTAACCCATTAAATTTGAAATTGGTTTAATAATCAAAAATAACATTTTTTCAAATTAAAAATAAATATTATATTATATGTTGAAGCGAATATTCAAAACTATACAATTTAAAACTAAATTTTTTAAACAAAAAGCCTTCAATGATTAAAATTTCGAAGTCCCAAAATTATAAATTTAAACTTTGAACGTTACAGTTTTAATTTTTAAGTTTTTAAGATTTTTAATTGGGAAGTAAAAGCGTTGAATTTTTATGTATGAATAACAATTGAAAACTTATTATTTGAAACGATTAAAAATTGAAATAATTCATCTTAAAAGGATTTATGTAAGACATTTTTATTGAGTGTACGCGGGGAACTTTTTATTTGCAATCTTTTTTCTGAATTGGAGGAAGACCTTCTTTTGTTTATTTAACATTTTTGTTTGGATCTTTTTTTTCATTTTCTTCCTGACTTGGAAGGGGGTAATTACTTTATTTTCAAGATCTTTAGAGAGCTAGAAGGGACAAACTTTTGATTAATTTTTTTTTCTGAATTGAAAGAAGCCACTTTCTCTTTTAGAATTTTTATTGTGTTGAAGGGGGGAACTTCTTGTTTTCAATATTTTTTTTTAAATTGGAACAGGGTAATTTTTTATCGAGTTGGAAGGAAGGAAATTTCGATTTTCAAATTTTTTGGAATGGGTAGAGCGAAATTACTTTGTTTTAAATATTTTCATCGATTTGGAAGAGAGGGGATTTCGGTTTTAATTTTTTCTGAATTAGAAGAGGGACATTGTTTATTTTCAAAATTTATATCGAGTTGGAGGAGAGGAAATTTTGCTTCTCAAGTTTTTCTAAACTGAAGTATTGAGTCAAAAGGGAGAAAATATTCGTTATTATTGTGTTCTGAATTGCAAGAGATAAATTTTTTCTTTTTAACATTTTTATTGAGTTCAATTTTGCAGTGAATTTGAAGAGAGATATGTTTTATTTTTAACATTTTATTTAATGTGAGTTGAAAGGGAGGATGAGTTTTAATGTATAGCATTAAAAATAATAGTGTGGATTTATATTTTTTATCAGAAATCATTGAACTGTTCAATTTATAAAAATTTAGAGAATAACGGTAGGTATTAAAAGCTTCCATTTTATACGTACAAAATTATTGAGCGCTTAAATAAAAAAATTGATAAGCTTCAGTTGTAAAAGTTTGAAATTCAAAAGATTTTTAGTTTTGATTACTTAAAATAAAAAAAAATGTTCAGTATTAAGAGTTCGAATTTTTTAATTTCAATGATCGTGAAACATTTTTACGAACAGGCAAAAAATCGGGAAATGCCCGAGAATTTTTTCCTCTATTACAACGGCCACCCCGAACATCCAGATGCTTCACGAAGTTTGAATACAATTTTGGAAAAATGTCTAGCTCAGAGGGAAAATATAAAATAAAAAATACTCGACGCGAAAAAGCATTTTTGCAACTGTATAAATTGCTACATCACTCGAAAATATAATTTGAAAGCATGTGATTCAATTTCGCAACTGGGCTTTTTCTACGGGAAAAAGGATAATAAAAAGAGAATAGTGTCCATGGAGGTTTCCTGTAATCACCGAACTTTACAGGGACGTGTCACGTAACAATTTCGCTTTGACAAGCACTTTCAAGCTCAGCTCAAAATCGGTTTAAAAGGCATCGTTTTTCTGCTTTTGCTCGATTTCACAATGTAGGTCGTATAGCAATGTGTATATTTCCGCGCGATATATTAGCGGGTGGCGAGACCACGAAGACTCTCTCCACACATACGTATGAGTATAAAATGTATAGGATAAATAAAGCGGGATTCAGTGGAAAAACGATAAATCGCACCGGTCGGCCGACAATTTGCTGAATGGTTAAAGGGAAGGAGTGAAACAGGGTGAATAGGAACGGTGGAGGTCGAGGGGAGGCAACTCGGTAAACTTGCCAGAGCGCGAATTCGGGGTAAATAACTTGCATAATGTAGATGATAAGAAATGACGGGATTTTTCTTGGACGATTTCCTCTGAAAGACCCGTATTAATCTTTCTTGACGGAAACAGTTCTGGCTCAGTATAGTAAATACTTGGCATTTGCAGCCCATTTTTACCAGGATGCAGAAGATAAAAAATTACGACGGAGAGCAATATGAATTATGAATATTTATGTATATACATTTTCATCATTCTTAGAATTACTCATGGTGACCGTAGCTCATGGAAAAGTCTGGAAATCAAGTAAAAGTCCGAAAAAAGTCAGAGAAAAGTCAGGGATTTTGAAAAAATCTTTCAAAAGTCAGGGAATTTCTATAAGAGGCACTTTAAATAACTGTCAAGGATAATAAATTGGACATTTTTAAATTTTAATTCGGAATTGTTTTATTCTGGCTATAAAAGATGCTATGTTCAAAATTGCACAAGATTAAGATTCTGGTCTCTGAATATTCATGGTCAGGGAAAATGACAAATTGTTTAGCGAAAAATTAGAAATTTTTGAAAATCAGATTTTGCGGCCATTCTTATATAATATTCTTGTTAGTAATTTATTTTCCTTGTATTTGAATTTATATTTCTTGTTTTTGCAGATACTTCCTTCTGAAAATTATATTTGCAGTTAAAAATTCTATTATTTTGTTGAAAATTGACCTATTTTGGTAGAATACTAACTTTTTTTAAATTTCATATTTTAAATTTAACTAAAGTTTTTCTTAGTTCAAAATACAATTATATTTTTGAAAATTCGTATTGTTCATTTAAAATTAGTTTATTCAACTGAGAATGTAACTTACCCATTGTATGCGAAAAGTTTATCTTTTTTAGTTGAAAATTCAACTATTTATTTGAAAATTTGTCTTTTTTGGTAGAATGTTAATCTTCCTGGTTGAAAATTCGTCTCTACTGTCTTAAAATTCACCTCTTTTGCTAGAAATTTCACCTTTCTTTGTTGAAATATCAACTATTACATTTTTAGTTGAGAATTCATCTTTGTAGGTTAAAAATTCAACAATTTGATTGAAAATCAATTATTTTGTTAAAACAGCAAATTATTTTGTTAAAATTCACCCCTTTGGTTGAAAATTCAACTATTTTGTAATTTTTTTTTCTTGGTTGATGTATAAACTGATGTTGAGAACTCGTCCTTTTTGGATAAAAAATTTAACAATTTTTTTTTGAAAATGCAACAGTTTTTGGTTGATTTGTAATCCTTTTTTAAATAATTCGACCATTTGGTTGAAAATGCATCTTTGTAGATTGCAAATTCAAGTATTTGGTTAAAAGTTCAACTATTTTGGGAAAAATTCGTCTCTTTTGATTTCAGTTTCAACTATTTGATTCTAAATGCAGATGTTTCGTTAAAAATGAAATTTTGTTTTTGAAAATTCAACTATTGGTCGAAAAATCGTCTTCGCAGGTAGAAAATTCAAGTATTTGGTTAAAAATTCAACAATTTTGTTTAAAACTCCATTAATTTGTTAAAAGTTGAAGTATTTTGTTATAAAGTGATCTTTTTTTTTGTCGAAAATTCAATTGCTTCGGTGAACATTCGTCTATTCACACAGAAAATTCGTCCTTCTGGATTGAAGATTCAACTGTCTTCTAAAAATTCAATTATTTTGTCAAAAATGTTTTTGGTTCAAGTTTTTTTTTAATTTGACCATTTGGTTGAAAATTCAATAATTTTGTTTTAAATTCAACTAATTTGTTTCAACTATAATTTATTAGTTGATAATGCAATTTGTAATTTGTGATTTATTGAAAAAGCCCCGAGGGCTAAGTAGCCCTCTGAGGAACAAAATATACATGATAATATTCTTAAAACTGAGATCGTGGCACAGTAACTGAATATGTGTATTTAACAGTAACTTAATACTTTCAATTAATAATTATGATGTTAAAGTTTCTGTCTACTGGTCGTTTCAATATTTTTATTAAATATTGATTTTTAAATTGTGAAAAAAATGCTCTCTAGCTCCGCTGGGATTCGAACACCAGGTCTTTCAGATTGCCGGTCTGATGCTCTAAACCACTAAGCTACGGAGATCAGACCGGCAATCTGGCAGTGGTTATGCTTTTTATTATAAGTCCTAGGTTAGTCATGACCAATATAATATTTCTAAAACAAAGAATGTTTCAGAAAATTCAGAATTTCAGGGTGGGAGAAAAATTCCAATTATACTATTTGGGCGATAAATTTATATGGCTCTAGAAATAATTTTTTTCTCCTAAAAGTGTTTCGTTAGATTGACCTAATGTTAATTCCCACTTCTGGAAGATTTACAACTTCCTACGAGAGGGGTGCCTTCCAGCCCCCACACAAGACGTTGGGGTTTGACCAATATTATTTCTGTCACCAGTCAAAGGGGTGACTTTCTGCTCGCATGAATCGTTAATCGTAATTCTTGAGTCACAAATCGACGATAAAGTGCGATATATACATAAAACGTTCAATCTAAAGCGACAAAAGCCAAAATATGACAAAATATAACTCTTAAATCACATGAACTTACTCTAAAATGCCTGACAGTCCCTTCGGTATGCTGGAAATATATTTCTACCGTTACCAGCACAGAACTTTTTTGCCGGTACAGATAGAAAACTTGTTTGCCGGTGCCGGAAGGGAAGTTTTTTGCCGGTACCGGCAGTCTATCCACTCCGTTTTATTTTTATTGGAATCGTAAAAATTTTGTTGGGATAAAAGTATCTTTAGAGAGAAGGTGTATTTGGAATTTTTTTGCTACTCTAGTTTTATTTATCCAAGATTTTTTAAAACATAAATTCTGTCAAAACTTGTAAAAAGATTGACAAAAATAAATTGGAATGTTTCTAGTACTTTTGTCCTAAAAATAAATCAGGATTTGTGAAATTAGGAAAGAAAAAATTAGTAGTACTTTTTTTAGTAGGTTTGTCCTAAATTGTCCTACTGAAACAGAACGTGCATTTTGCAATCTTTGGTACTCTAGTTTTAATGACCTTTCGGGAACATAAATTTCATGCGCAGATTTAATAGTCTGACTGATAGTGACCACTTTTTATGTCAAATGTGAAAGACGTATGACAAGCAATTTTATTTTTTTAGGTAGGGTAATCGGTACAATGATTGGCCCCTTAAGAAATGTTTCCAGTTCAACCGTTTGTGAAAAACACTATAGGTGTGGGACGAAATTATAAAACACAGAGATGGATGGTTAATTTTACAAAGATAAAAATTACAATATTAGTTAAGCATTAAAAGAAGTAGATAATTTACATTCAAATAAATTATGAATAATGGCAAAAAACACAATAACTGACCACGTGACATAGTGATTAACATAGGCTAATGATCGTATAATTGGCCACTGAAATGTTTCGAAACACAGTCATTCGTCACATCAGGTTGTGCAAATTAGTGATTTTGAAAGCACAGTGATTATCCTCTAAATTGTATAATGATTGGCCGGTGCTAAACATTATTTTTGACATGATTTAATTTGACAAAAACTCAAAATAATTCTAAAGAATTTTTAAGAATTTATAATGATTTCTAAAGACTTCAAGTTTAATTCCAAGAAGTTTAAAAATTCATCTACGGCCTTTCCGTAGAGTATACAACTGCAAGAACTTGTGATATAATTGACCCCTGAAAAAGAGGTGGTTTTTGCAGACGTACGTTTAGGTTACAGGGGTTTCTTTACGGAAATCTCAATTTAAGCAATAAAACATTGAGTAAATTTTATTGTTTATTGTGATGGGTACTTGGGTAGTTTATTGAATGCAAGACAAAAATTTTGAAGAGTCACGGTGCAAAATTGATTTAAAAATAGAAATTGGAGTAAAAATTAAAAAATGTAGAGGTGAAAATTGTCTTGTAATCGTCCAGGGTTTTGTTGTCGTTGAGTAAAAAATTAGATACCAAGTGGCAGCGTAACGGCGTTGTAACAACTTGAGAGCACGTTCCTCGCATGCCTGTCCGACATTACACTGACCATTACTACTTAGGCTATTTACTCCTGCCAATTACTTCCACTACCCCAGGTGGTCATACCCAGAACACATTTCCTAATAAGCCACGCTCTCGAATGATAACCCAAGAACCCATTTTATTTTATTTTTTCCAACATGCAAGGTCAGCTATACGTATATGCACATTCGTATAACGTACAATAATTTCTCGTTCTACAGTAGACATGCAGGCGGAGTTTAGTGTGCACAATACTTATTCGCTCAATGTAACCAGGATAGTGGTGTAACAAGCTTACCGTAAAATAATACGAATTTTTTGACTGGAAGCCACCAACTGCAGTGCTTTTAAATTCTGAATATTAAAATTCAACTTTGATTTTAAAAGGGCATTGCTCTCAAAAAATCTTTACACTTGGAAAATTTCCAGCCTACTTTTTAATTTTTTAATTGTAGTCCTTTCTTTAATTTTTCAGAGTTCGAATGTGAATTCGAATTTTTAAGATCAAGAGACTTCGATTTTCAAATATTTAAAGTTGTTTTAGTTGTCAGAGCTTTTAAAAATTTTGATTTTTAAACTGCGAATTGTATTTTTCAAATTATGTTTGAAAAATTTAAGATTGATGTTATTTTAATCATCGAAGCTTTTATTATTATGATTATGATGATTAAAGTGGTCACTGAGTGATTTTGAGTTCCAATGATTTTAATTTCAATGTATTTTATATTAAATCTTTATGTAGTTATGCTGAAAAAAACACCTTTTAAATTTGCATATGCTGCAATGAAAAACATTAAATATTGAACGCTTTCTAACTAAAAGATTTTAAAGCTTCATAAAATCATTAAAACCGATTATGTTTCAAAACCTCTAGACTTTATGCAGTTGAGATTTTGTATACAATTTTTTTAATTTTGCAATAACTTATCATCGCTAGAAACTTTGGTTTGGACTTTTTATTATACCTGCTTTTAATTTTATTCAAGCTTATTAGTTTCATATTTGAAAGGATTAATTGCTTTATGCTTCAAAGCCTATTTGGAAGTTTTAAATATAAACCCACTCAACTAAGTCTGAAAGTGCTCTAGTTTGAAATGGTAGAATTTCAAAGTATTTAAATTCAACTTTTTTTTCTCTAAGAGCTCTTTTAAAAAAAATTGAAATTGTTTTCCCATTATGAAGACAAAAAGTTTAATTTTTATTAATTGTAACAGGTGCAAGTACTTCAGATTTTTAAATTAAAAATGTAGAAAAAATATTTTTTAAAAATGAGCTCAAAAAAAGTCAACTTGTGCAACAGAATTGCACAAAAAGCCTTCAAGCCATAGAAGTATGTTTCCAAAAATCAGTGTTATCGGCTCATTAGAGACCATTATATAACAACTGATTTTTGGAAACATACTTCTCCCTTTGAAAGACTTTTTTTGTGCATTTTTGTTGCACAAGTTGACTTTTTTTGAGGCATTAAGCATTTCAAAGTTCGGGTCTTGGTCAATTTTACAACTTAAATTTCTCAAAGAGTGTTTTGCATGGGGAATAGATTCAATTTGAATATATTATTTCTCTATATTTAAAATTAAACTGTATTGAATTTCTTGAATTTAATTAAATTCCATGATTTCTTTCGAAAATCTTGAACTCTATTGAATTAATGAAGTCTATTAAATTTCTTGAACATTTCTTTCTACATTTCTTTGATTTCTCGAATTTTTTTGAATTTCTTGAATTCTATTGAACTCTTTTCAATTTTTTGAATTCTATTGATTCCTGGAATTTCTTGAACTCTATTGAATTCCTGGAATTTCTTAAGTTCTATTGTATACCATTAAGCCATTTCCCTTTCGGGGTAGGCGTGACACTACCCGATTCGGGTAGTGTTTCTAGGTTGATAACTTGTAGTAAATAACTACAAGTGTGAGCTCACCACACCCACGATGTGCCAACAGCACTCAGTTTTCTCGAATGGTCACCCATCCAAGTGCTAACCGCGCCCAACGCTGCTTAACTTCAGTGATCTGACGAGAACTGGTTTTTTCAGCGTGGTATGGCTGTTGGCTTTTTGAATTTCTTTTTTTTTTTGAATTGAATTGAATTCCTGTAATTACATAAAAACTATTGCATTCCTTGAATTCTATCGAATTATCTTGATGCTATTAAATTCCTAAAATCCTATTGAATTCTTTCAAATTTCTTGAATTCTATTTAATTCCTTAAGTTCTATTGAATTCTTTGAATTCCATTTACTTTCTCGAATTCTGTAGAATTCATTGAATTCCTTGATTCCTATTGAATTTCTTGAATTCCTAGAATCCTATTGAATCCTTTTGAATTCCTTCAATTTTATTGAATTCATTTAACTTTATTCAATACTTTGAATTCTATTGGATTTCATTGATTCTGTTCAATATTTTGAATATTGTTTAATTTATTGAATTCCTTAAATTCTATTTAATTTTATTAAATTCTTTCAATTCCCTGAATCCAATTAAATCCTTTTAAATTTCTTGAATTCTATTAAATTCTTAGTATTTCTTGAGCTCTGTTGAATTCCGGAAATTACTTGAAATCTATTGCATTCCTTGAATTCTATTGAATTTCCTTCACGCTATTGAATTCCTTGAATCCTATTGAATTCTTTTGAATTCCTTTAATTTTATTGAATTCTTTAAATTCCATTGAATTCCTTGAATTCTATTGAATTCATTGAATTCCTTGATTCCCATTGAATTTTTTTGAATTACTAGAATACTATTGAGTTCTATTGAATTCATTTAACTCTATTGAATTCTTTGAATTCTATTGAATTTCATTAATTCTGTTGAATATTTTGAATTTGATTTAATTCTCTGACTTCCTTTAATTCTATTGAATTTCTTGAACTCTATTGAATTTCTTGAACTCTATCGAAATCCTGGAAGTCTATTGAAGACCTTGAACTCTATTGCATTTCTTAAACTCCATTAAATTCTTTGAATTCTATTGAATTTCATGAATTCTTCTGAATTTCTTGAATTTTGTTGAATTTCTTGAACCCCGTTGAATTTCTTAAACTCTACTTAATTCCTTGAACTCCATTGCATTCCTTGAACTCTGTTGAATTTCTTGAACTCCATTAAATTCCTTGAATTCTAGTGAATTTCATGAATTCTGTTGAATATCTTGCATTGTATTAAGTTTCTGGAATTTCTTGTATTCTATTGAATTTCTTGAACTCTATCAGATTCCTCGAAATCTATTGAAGTCCTTGAACTCTATTGCATTTCTTAAACTCAATTAAATTCTTTGAATTCCATTGAATTTCATGAATTCTGTTGAATTTTTGTGAATTTCATTGAATTTCTTGAACCCTATTGAATTCCTTAAACTTTACTGAATTCCTTGAACTCCATTGCATTCCTTGAACTCTGTTGCATTTCTTTAACTCCATTAAATTCCTTGAATTATATTTAATTTCATGAATTCTGTTGAAAACCTTGAATTGTATTAAATTTCCTGAATTTCTTGAATTCTATTAGATTTCTTGAGCTGTATTGAATTTCTTGAATTCTATTGAATTTTTAAAATTCTTTTGCAATATTTAAATATCTTGAATTCTATTTATTTTGGTTACCCAGCCGTCACTTTTTTTTTTAAATTATTTAGAACTTTATCTCTGTCGTATTTGATTTTTTATGGAATATCACAACTTCTGGGATCCATAAATAGTGTTTTAATTTATCGACCAAATTAAATCTCAGGTTCATTAAATAAATGACGACAGAAGTATGTAAAAGGAGAGATGTCTCTATAAATTTATAAGAGGATACCAGAAATAAAATCGCGTTTGTCTGTTCCATGAAATCCTAATTACCAATTATCGTCAGTGGAAAAGGTAGTTCAGTGCTTCGGTGCAAATAAATAATTTATGTGCTTGACTTTATCCCGCTTTTACTGGGAAGTCCGCCCAACGGCCTGACTATTGCGTGACTTGCGAATGGGTGCTTGCAGTGCAAGAATAGTTCGTTAAAGAAGTTTCTTAGAAAATGTCAGGAGGAGCGCATAATTCTTGGGAAAATTTCATGCTATTAAAGTACTGTGCGTGCGGGATGTCAGTGTTTAAAAAGTTTTCAATCGGCGAACTTTCTTGTACGTAGCTACTAAATCTGTGTCCTTTCGCGGAGCATCCTTTGGTGTAAAATGATGAATTTATTTTTAGTGCTTTTCTTAGTAGGCTAAACAAACTTAAAATGGTTGTTAAAATACACGTAAACTTTTTCAACACACTCAATAGTCACGTCTAAATTTGAACAATTCCGTGTAAAGGTAAATCTCTTCTCTTAACTCATTAACATAGATTTTATTTTCTTGAAAATCTTCTAGAGCCCGTTTTTCAATTGCTCATTTGTTCTGTGTTTTATATGAGATTTACTGTTGGAAAAGTTTACATTTAGACTTTTCGCGAATAGAACTTCAGAAGCGATAAATGAAAATAGATAATTAATTGAGATCGGCTTAGTCTTAACACTTATAAATGATATATATGGCCCGAAACAGCAACTGCAGAGGAAGATTCCTTCGTTATTAAATCACCTTACATAAGCATTTATATCGGGGTTAATCATGTTATGCAGTGATTTGTGACAAATGAAATTTCATTAAAATTCATTCTGTTCAATTTAAGGTTCTATTTACCTACCGATTAGTTTAAACCGAACGGAGATAGATGTAATATTATAAGAAAAAGATTTATAATTAATAAGA
Organism: Andricus curvator; assembly: GCA_932195095.1. Lineage (NCBI taxonomy): Eukaryota > Metazoa > Arthropoda > Insecta > Hymenoptera > Cynipidae > Andricus > Andricus curvator. Next base: position 55,730 of record CAKNYM010040712.1, read on the forward strand.
CCATAAGACTGTTGAAAATTCTTGTAGGTAGCGGAGCATCCTTTGGTGTAAAATGATGAATTTCCTTTCAGCGCTTTTCTCAGTAGGCTAAACAAACTTAAAGTGAATGTTAAAATCGACGTAAACTTTCTTAACACACTCAATAGTCCCATATAAATTGCTATAGGATTGTACTATTTCCATGTAAAGATAAATCTTTTCTCCTAACTCATTAACATAAATTTCACCTTATTGGAAACTATTTGAAGACCGTTTTTCTAACTGCTCATTTTTTACACTTTTCTATGAGATTTATTGGTTGGAAAGTTCACATTTATACCTTTTAAGAGTAGAACTTCAGGAGGAACAAATAAAACTAGTAATTAATTGAAATCGTTTGGGTTTTAACATTTATAAATGATATATATATATATATATATATATATATATA
>CAKNYM010040712.1:65163-93234 GCA_932195095.1 Andricus curvator
GAACTTTCGAGTTCGAACTGCTAATCTATAATAATAATAAAAAAAAACACGCGAGCTTTCGTGGGACGCCAGGCAGAAGTGATAACTTCATATGATGTGAGTTAAAGTGGTTTTTCTTTTAACTCTTGTATCATATTGCATCATATTGTATCATGCTATATATTATAGTGTGATAGTGTATCATATTGTACAATACTGTATTATATTGTGCTATGTTGTATCATATTAATTGTATTGCATCATATTGTATCGCTTTGCGTCATATAGCATCATATTGTATGATACTGTTTCACAATCCATCATATTATATGATATTGTATCACATTGTGTTAGGATGTATCATATTGCATCATATTGTGTCGTATCATATTGTGTCGTATCATATGATATTGTATCATTCTGTATCATATTACATCATATTGTATCGTATCATATGATATTGTATCATATTGTGTTCTACAGTGTGGTAGTGTATTATACTGCAGCATATTGTGCCATATTACATCGTATTGGATTATATTGTATGATAATGTATCATATTCTATCATAGTATATGATATTTTATCACATTGTATGGTATTGCATCATATTGTATTATTTTGTATCATATTGTCTCATATATTGTGATATCGTATCATATTATATCATACTGTAGCATATTGTGTCGTATTGTGTCATATTGTATGATACTGTATCATATGAGATCATATTATATGATATGGAATCACGGTGGTAAATACGCTGGCGACTACATACCTCATAGGTTGTAGGAATTGATGAATTCATATATAAAGATGAGAGAAGTTCCAGATGACTGGAAAACAGCGATTATCGTACCAATTTATGAAGGAAAAGGAGATAAAAGCAACTGTAAGCATTACAGAGGTATCAGCTTATTAAGAACCGTAAGTAAAATATATTCAAAAACACTTACTCGTAGGGTAATGAAAATAATAGAAGAAAAGATATGGGAAGTTCAAAGCGGATTTATGTCAGGAAGATCATGTACGGATCAAATATTTAGCTTAAGACAGATCACAGAAAAATGTTTGAGAGTAAAAAAAAATATTTTCTGTGCACTTTTCTGTGCCGCCAACGGCCATACCATGCTGAAAACCCCAGTTCTCGTCAGATCACTGAAGTTAAGCAGCGTTGGACGCGGTTAGTACTTGGATGGGTGACCATTCAAGAATACTGAGTGCTGTTGGCACATCGTGGGTGTGGTGAGCCCACACTTGTAGTTATTTATAACTACAAGAAAACTATCCACCTAGAAACACTACCCGAATCGGGTAGTGTCACGCCTACCCTGAAAGGGAAATGGCTTAATGGTATAATGGTATACTTGTTGACCTAGAAAAAGCATTTGACACGGTTGATAGAAGTAAACTTTGGGAAGTCCTGAAAGAGTAGGGATTCAATGGATGGCTCCTACAAGCAATAAAAACAATATATGCGGGTAGTAAAGCGAGTGTAAAGGTAAATGGGAAACTGAGTGACTGCTTAAATATTATGCAAGTTGTTAGGAAAGGATGCGTCATGTCCTCATGGCTATATATCATATACATGGACAAGTGTCTGAGAATAGCCCTCTTCGGCGAAGAAGGTGTGGATCTCGGGACAGTGAGGGTACGTGGGTAGATAATAATAATAATTCGCATTCGCAATAATAGTTCGCAGATAATAAGGTTGTTATAGTAGAGTCAATCGAAGACTTGCAAAGAATGTTGGGAAAACTGAATACAATCATGAAGAACATGGCCCTGAAATTAACGCAAATAAAAGAAAAATTATGGTGTTTGAAGGAAAGGGTGAGAAAAAAATATGCAACATTGTCCTAAATAATAAGGGAATAGAACAGGGTGATAAGTACGTATTTCTTGGTAGACTATTCACAAATGGCGGAAAGATAGATGGAGAGTTCGATTAATATATAAACGAGGCTATGAAGGTTATCGGTAAAACAGGACCCATTATCAGAAGTAAAAATATATCAAAAGCTAAAAGGGCTATAAATTTATACAGACTGTGCTGTACGGTAGCAAGACCTAGACCTACCAAGAAAAGAATAAGAGTAAAATTAACGCGATTGACATGAAACCTGTGCGCACAATATATATATATACCACGGGAAGAATGGTTAGAATGTGTGAATGAGACTTCAATTCGAAGAGACATAAGAAGCCATAAAAACACAAGAGCTTGTATGAGAAAATTCATGGAAGTGAAGGAAGCGAGAGAGGTATGTCAAGACAGGAAAGTGTGGCGACAAATAGTTTATAAGAAATGCATGAAGAAGAGTGCCAGTGGAGTGAATGAAGTCTGAAACAAAAGACCTTGGATACTAATGGCCCCAAGTGGGAAGCTTCACATGATGAATTTGCGAGGCTCTTCACTTGGGGTGATCGCTAGAGAGATTGATGAGCAACCTGGGTCGGAGCGGTGTTGCGGAACGAACATGTTGTTCAAATAAACAACACGGGAATTCTAGATCAATCTCAAAAATCGATACCAACTCCCCACCTTACTTCCTTCCTCACCGAGCTCAATGGTATAATAATATATACAAAATTTGAAGAATATTTTAAATATCTGTTTTATTTCAGAAAAATATATTCACAAAAAAGAAAAATATTGTTTAAAAAATAATTCTCTCTATTATTCATCTATTATTTGTTCAGAACTAAAAAGCCAAAGCCAAGTTAAATATTTCAGTGTAGCAAATCAGTAGAAAGTAGTAATTTATGTACTAGAAAGAATTTGTATTAAATTAACCACAAAAAATTCATAATTAGCACCACAAATTTGCAAAACCCAATTTTTCAGTTATGGGGGTTTTTGAGACCCTACAAAAGAGACTTATGGGAATTATATTCAAAAACTAATTATTCACTTATATTATACAATAGCTAATTGTGAAGAGAAATGTTGAGTTTCAATTCTATTCACCTAATATTGAGATTCTGAATAAAATTTACAAAAACGTCCTTTTGTCCTATGGGAATACCTGTTAAAATTAATGTGACTTGCGAAACTTCTAAATATAATTTTCTTAAACCAAAAAAACACATCTTTTGTGTCAAAAACTTCTTTACTTTTTTTAGACTCGAATAAGATTGAAGTGTAATATGTACAATGCAAAATACAAAATAAGTTTGCAAGCTGTATAATGAGTTCGCAAAATGAAAAGGCAGAATTATTTTTGCTTTAAAGTCGATTTTTTAATTTGTGAAAAAGGTAGCAGTGAATATTCAGAGGGTGTAAAACGGAAGAAGCGGTAGTTAGGGGGAAAAAGAAACAAATGGTGTCCAGGAGAATGGACAACAAAGCGAGCGAGAGGCGTCAGTAGAGGCAAAGAGACCGAAATTGTTGGCACGTCTGTTTTGTGCGGTAAGCCCCGGGGCTTAAGCCTGTCTCGTGCGAGTGCTCGTCCCGTGGATCGTAGATCGGCCGGCCCGTTTCTGGCTCACCCAGTGCTGGGATGGGCATGGATGGCATCGGGAATTAAAGGAGAAAAATGGAGTGCTGATTGTGCGAGAGAGTCGCGGATTATCGGGGCTTCCCAAGCCCATCCTGGATCGCAGCCATCGTGCGGATACGGATGGTACGATGGTACTAGTACTATACCAGTGAAGGGCAGAATGAGAGAGATCACCGTCAACTGTGGAAACTCTTGCAGCTCCGATAAAACCGACCTAGACCCGCCAGTGCTGAAAAGGGAGTTTTATTATCAGGAAACTTTTCACTGCAACATCAAACCACGAAATCTTTTCAGAGAATGAATCCTTAAACCTCTATGTATTTATCATTCATTCATTCATTCATTTATAAGTCTCTCCTTTCATTTCACTATCTGTCTTCGCAACTCAATTCCAATTTAAACAGAGTCAAGCTTAGACTTTCACCTGTCAGAAATAAAATATCTTTCCCATGTAGAGATATTAATTAGCTTGATATATCTAACGAAATTATAAAAAATCAAATTGTAATTCCCAAGGGAAAAGGCCAAATAATGTTATTTTACGAAGTTATAAACAAAAGAGTTTTTCAGTAAGGTAAATGGGGGTATTGCAGGCACCCTTCTAGTGAACGGTATAGAGCAATAAAAATTCTTTTATTAAAATTATAGGGATTTAAAATAGATACTTGTACGTGCGTAAGTATTATATTATCCATGTAAGTTGTATTGCAATATTTATTCAGTACAAAATAAGTGAATTTATATTCAATAAATAATACTCTTTGTTGTTACCTACAGAAGGACATGTTGACACTGTAAAAATTAGTAATGTCATTAATTTGAAAGTCCTGTGAAAGTTAGAATAAAAGTTATGTTAGTTCATTATTTTTAGCAATATAATTTATTAAATATTATTCGCAAACTCAATTAGATGTAATATATTTGTAATATTCCTATTGCACCTTTAAAACCAGTAAACATCATACGTGAGCGATCAGTGAACGACACCCAATAGAAGAAAATTTTCATGGAGTTATACGCACTATTATTATTGATATCCATGTTCTTATGGCTGTTATTTGTTTTATTTGTTCCTAGGAAATCGCTTTCTATTAATCTTTAATATTCAGTATAAATTTAATTAGTTTTTGACTTTTGAACCTCAAAAATCAATCACCGATAGACCGACGCCCCAGAATGAATTTGGCAAATTCGTGAAATGAACAACTGAACATAACCACAAAATATCAAAGGTATTCCTTTTCGACGAAAACTTCCTCTTTTTTTTATAAAAACACCGATAGTTATATAAAATGATGTTCTTTATTGCCTAAACTTACTAAATTACATAATATTTCTTACGAATAATCTTCTAAATTTTTAAAATTTCGAAATAAATACAGATGTCGTTCATTATATGTGGGTTGTCGTTCACTGGAAATATAGTGTCGTTAATTGAATTTGAATAAATTATTTTAAAATAAATATAACAAGTGTTTCGCAAAGAATAATTATATCATTATTGGGTACTGTCAGAAAACAGCAAAAAACTTGCCCTTTCACATGAATTCATCTTAGTTACCAGACAATAAACACATACATTAATATTCTTCAATTTCTAAAAACTTCTTAAGTTGTCGGTAATAACCCTGTTTACCCTAGCATATGACTATTGGCAGACATATTTAGAAAGAAGTGAGCTTAAATGTTAGAATTGAAATTATTCAATACTGAAATTAATTCTCACTCTCGTTTGTTATTTCGGTAATAATCCCAGCGGTCATTCATATATGACGTAACGCTTCAAGAAGGGTGGGAGGTTTCAAACGGAGATGTTATGACCCTGTTACAATGTAGGAGGGGGTTCGAGAAATGTTACGTAACATTATTTAAAAGGTCATAATTTAAAGAAAATAGTAAAATAATATATGGGGCTAGATTCCGGTTTTCAAATAACGCACCTGATTGTTAATTTGACATGTTCTCCTACAACAGCACAATTTTCTACATAAGAGCTGTATTGACGTCATGAAGTTATAGCAAGGCGACCAAACTGTGTTATGACAACGTGACAAGAATAGGCTATCTTTTGCGATACAGAAATTCTCAGCCATACTTCGTGAAATGTATGATAATTTCACATATTGTTCAATATTTTTCTTAAATCAATTGCAACTGAAGAGCGTTGCGTAACAAAACATTACAAAGCTTTCTTTCTTCTATGTAGCTCATAATCAGCGTTGAGCGTAGTATTTTGGAAAACCGTCCCTTCTCTTCTAAGAGTGGTCATGCAAATATCAGCAAATGTCATTTTCAAGGTTAAAACTTGAAAAACCTTAGTTTCTTAATGGTAACGATTGTTTTGATGTAAATATTTGTCATCGGTGCATACAACTACATCGAGTTATGAGATATAAAGAATATGAAAAATTTATGAAATTGTTCTTAAAATTTTCTAATCTCTACCGAAGTCGTGAATTTTATCATTTTTTAAATTTCTTTGTTGGAGTTCTATGTAATTTTCCGATAAAATTGAGTCTATAATAAAACTAAAAGATTTTTTTCTAATCTCCTCCAGCGTTAATATAAAGTTTCAATAATATTTGTATTATTTCTAAATTATTTGATATACCAGTTTTCACAAATATGACCAATTCATGAACTCGTACTTCAAAAATTCCCAATCTCTATCGAATTCGTGAGTGTGAACATTTAAAAAATGTTTTTTTTTTTCTGGTTCTATGAGCAACTTTCCGATAAAATTGAGTATATAATAAAACTATATAGGAGAAACCACCCCACAGTAGATAATGATTCTACAGTAGATAATCATTAATTTAAAATACTAATGTACGTAGGATAATAAATTTAATATAATTATAGTTGAGACACGATAGATATTAACAAATTAAAATTAAAATTCATTATTTTACTTATATTTTTTCTTATAATTGATGATTATTCACTGTAGGATCACAATCTACTTGAAGGATGGTTTCCTCACCTCTAAAAATGCACGCGGACTAAGAGATGTTTTCTAATCTTTTTCAGTGTTATTAAAAAAGTTGCAGTTATACTTGTACTCTTTTTACATTATTTTACATAAAAGGTTTAAAAAATATAACCAATTTATGAACACGTATTTAAAATTTTGGCGTCGGAGTTCTGTGCCTGTTTTCGATCAAATAGTACACAATGCATCCCAATTTTCATAATGTTGTAAAATTTCAGCCGTATGAAAAATATTGGCATTTCCTGTTTAAACTATTTTTGATCATTTGCAAAATGTAATAGGGGAATGTAGTAAAGGTTGGGATGAGTTTTGTTTTTGGCCTATAACTTTTTTCCATGATAATACTTTTGGGCTTTCATTGTACCGTTTTGAAGGTCTATTAAATAGTTTACTTTTCGTGAACGAAACATATGTAATTACTATGCAAAAAAAATGTACAGCCGATTTTATGAATGTCTTCCAATCTGAAAAAAAAAATTGTGGTGTAGGTGGGGATACCTCTTAAAACATTAGAAATAAGTGTAAAAAATAATTTTGAACCGCCACAGTGAACCTTTTAGTGAATATTTATTTGTTCAATTGAGGGTTTACATAAAAATGAGCAATTACAAATCTCTGCTTTATCAATTTTGCCAAACTTTTGAAATCAGTGATCCCCCGTTCATTTTTTCGCTTGTAACGAGATAAACTGAAATGTCAAGTGTGAAAAGTACATAACAATGACCAAAAGTGCGATTAATATGATTATTAACACTCAAGAGTTACTCCAAAGACGATTTTCAGTGAAAAAAATAACGTATAGATGTCAAAAAACGTGTCCCAACCTCACAGTACACGTGTCCCAATAAACTATACACTTACCCATGTAGAAACCGCCCAATTTGTCCCTATTTAAATTAGGGTAGTAGTCAGAATCTCACTAGAACAACTGGACTAGTAATTTCTAATCAGGACCCTTTAAGGCACTGCTTAGATTTTGTATTCCTCATGACTAGAAAAACCATGCGCGTCTAGTTATGCGCTAATCTTGTATTTGAGCCAGGCTTCAGCTGGTTCCTGATTTAGATAAAAGAACCAATAAATTCTAGTCAGGCCCTGCTCGGGCCCTAGTCAGCATACCCCAGATAAACTTTCTGAAGATGGCGCTACAGTATATATGATGCAGTTCCATCTTCAGAAGTTTGTATGCACTAAATTATGCTTTAGTAAACAGACGAATGGCTGCCCCAACAACACGTGACAGCAAACTGAAATTTATTTTCATCTAAAGCATCCGAGTGTTTATGACTTATAAACACGTGTTTTGGTGAAAATAAAACCACGTAAAGTTTTATTGAATAAAGTTTAAGTAGTAGTTTTGTTGAATTATATTTATTATACTGAATGGGGTTTGTGGATATAACCAAAAAAATTTAGGTATTTATTTTTTCACCTTTCACAATAACTTTACTTTATTTAAAATAAAGATAAGATTGTTTTTAATACGTGAAATATACGGAAAACATTTAAATTTGTGCTGTGTGTGTGAAACCCAGTAAAAAATAAGGAAAATAATCATTTGGCATAGTAGAGCGCAAATGTTCAATATCTTCAATATCTAAAATTGGTGTGTATTTAAATATTCTTATTCATTTTGTTGTCGTCAAATCGTTTGTCACCTATATTTATATAATATCTGAATGATGAACATATTACCGAAAAACAGAGAGGGTCTAGACGGGCTGTTGAAGGGTATTCCCGTTAGGACCTTGTTAGAAGTTCTAGATAGAGCCTGGCTAAAACAGCGTTACATAACTAGTCTGGCCCTTCCTATTTTTCCCGATCAGCGCCCGATCAGAAATAGGGAAAACTAGGCGGGGGTCCTTCTCAACCCTGATGGCAATTTCTACATGGGTAACGGCATTTTTGCATTGTTGGAAAAAAATGATCTGCACTATATGCAAAATTCTCTTCAGATATAACAATTCATTTATCCATTATTATGCATCCATATTTATTCATTTATCATTTGTCCCAACCTGTACGGCACTCCCCTATTTTTTCTATATGGCGTGATTAAAAAGTTTTTAGTACTTTTTTCATTATTTTTTCAGTATATAAAAGAAGCGAAATATATGTCTTATAACACATTTGATTAGTTTATATTCCAAAGAAACAAGAATGCTCTCAGAAGAAAATAAAGAAGTCGTAAAGGCGCGCGCTCGTGAATATTTAAAATTTGCATCAATTTTATTGTACAGGAGATAACTTCTTATAGTATACGGTATACGGTAGATACACTCTTAAAAAAATGAGATGAAGTAAATCTGATGAAACCCTACAACAGGAACACCATATGGAGCAATATGTTTTCAAATCAGAGTTAAAAAGCTCAGTATGGAACTATGGATCTAAAATTCATTATAAAAAAACGATGTACGGATTCTATAAAAGTCGCACCGCAAACTTGTGACAGTGTAATTATTAATTAAACACACTAATGTATATTGGGAAGTACGTGCTTTTCGATACTTCACCCAATTCTTTAATCAAGGAAATAAAAAAAAACTTGTTTTGGAAAATACGAATTTTTGTTACGAACAGCTCCCAACTATAACTTTGACTGTTTGTTCCGAAATTTGGATACAAATAGCCCTTGGTATCCCATTGGGCTATTCGTACCAAAATCGCGGTAAAGGCAATCCCTTTGAAAATTAAAGTATTCATTGGTTTATCTCTTTAATTGTACTTAAGGTGCATGCTTTTGTTCATGTGAGTAACCTTTCGGGACCCGATATCGAGGGATCTGAGCTCGTCCTTCGTCCATGGAACGACTTCAAATGAATAGAGTACTACTGGGACGGCAAGCATGTTCGTCGCAGATACTTTATTCCTCGCCGACAGTTCGGAAGAACATATCCTTCAGATGAGACGTTTGTATCTGCATCGGAGCGTATCCTTTATAGATTTCACGTCCTGAATACGGCTCTGTGGTACGCCCAGGTATGTATAGGTCTCTCCAGCGCCAAGGTATCGAATAGCGCTTCTGTTGACGAGCTCAGGGTCTTCGGGGATGCCATTAAGTTTTCCTTCCTTCAAACAAACCTTGGCGCATTTCTCTAATCCGAACTCCATTTCAATCGCTTGAGTGTACTCTTTGACAATGTCTAGAGCTACGTGTAGTTTCTTTTCATTTTTAGCATTGATCTTAAGCTCATCCATGTAAAATACGTGAGTGACCTTATGCTTTCGATTTTCAGGTTTGCCACGGAGGTACCCTTAGGAATGGCGAAGTGCGAGAAATAGTGGCAATAATAGGAGGCAAAAGAGGAGAGGGGTCATGGTGTTGCCCTGAAACACACCTCTCTGAAAGGTGCAACTGTTAGTGATCACAAGATGCTTTCCAGATGAGATAGTAAATCTGGTTTTCCAAAGCGGCATTAATCTCTCTATGCTCCTCACGATGTGTGGATAAACCTTCAAGCTTTCCAACAGACAGATGATAAGTCTATGGGAGGTTGAATCGAAAGCTTTTCGGTCATCAATCCAGGCCATCGATAGGTAACGCTGATAGTATGCTGCGTCTTTACAGACACATCTATCGATGAGCAGGTTCTCCCGACATCCTGCTACGCCTTTCTTTGAGCCGCGTTATTCGTACATCTCTCGACACACAGGTCCAATTGTCCGAACAATCCTATCATTTAGGATAGCTGTGAAGATCTTATACAGAGTGTTCAGGTAAGTTATTGGCCTGTAATTCTTAGGGTCAGCTAAGTTGCCAGTCTTCGGCAGGAGCACTGTGCGGCCTTCCACCAACCACTCCGGAATAGGCTCTTCCGATTTTTAATATGAGGTGAAAATGCGGGCCAGATGCTGGTGATCGACTCAAGGACGACCTGCTGGAGTGCTATGATACCAGTATGGCCCCTGAACGAAAAGCTTACATGGCACGACTGCATACTCTGTGGTACGAGAAACACCCAAAGCTCTCGAATTTTTCGCATAAACAAAACATGCCGAGGAACTCCGCAAAAAGGGGGTTATATAAGCGAAGCACCTACTCACCCGCAGCCAGAACAAGCCGGAAACAGAAAAAGAGAGGCCAAACTGAGACCAACCGCGCGCAGGCATCCAATAGAGGAAGAGCGATGCTTCAGGACCCGGAGAAACATCAACATTCAGGTTTCTCTCAAGCCCAAAAGATCTGGCTCAACTGGATGACCAGCTTCGTGGAGATTTTTTCGAAGAATCCGACCTCAGGACTATCAATGGTAGTGTGTATAATGCAGCAAGAGCTTTGGCAGATGGAAACCGTAAAACAAAACCAACGCTTGATCATAAGACCAAAAGACGAATGCATTTAGCACAAAGATAGGCTGGGCAAGGCAGTACGCGTCTAGCATTGAGTGTGTGATTGACTACATAACATCTCGCAGGACTTTCACTGCCGAGCATCGATACTTTGCGCGCGAACTGCGGATCGGTCATCACACACTCAATAAGTCAAAGCTACTGACCATCAGGCAGCATATTGTTGACAAAATACGCGTACTATCTAACGCTAGGAGAAGTCTAGAGCGGAGAGAGAGGTGCGTCAGAGAAAATCAACAGTTTTTGTCTGACCCATCTCGACTCTTCCAAGACCCTCCAGTTACTGTCGTCCACCCGCCCACGCCAGAGGAGGCCGAGGCATTTTGAAGAGAACTCTATGAAGTGCAGCATTCACAGAAAGAAAACTCAAAGAATATAAATAGCTACCGAAGAGGTGGAAAACGTATTAAGAAGTATGAAGAACTATTCCGCTCCGGGACCAGATGGTATCAAGATCTTCTGGTGGAAGAAGTTTCCTTCGACCTACCAGCATCTGGCCCGCATTTTCACCTCATATCTAAAGTCGGAAGAGCCTATTCTGGAGTGGTTGGTGGAAGGGCGCACAGTGCTCCTGCCGAAGACAGGCAACTCAGCTGACCCTAAGAATTACAGGCCAATAACTTGTCTGAACACACTGTATAAGATCTTCACAGCTATCCTAAATGATAGGATTGTTCGGACAATTGGACCTGTGTGGCGAGAGACGTATTAACAACGTGGCTCAAAGAAAGGCGTAGCAGGATGTCGGGAGAACTTGCTCATCGATAGATGTGTCTGTAAAGACGCAGCATCCTATCAGAGTTACCTATCGATGGCCTGGATTGATTACCGGAAAGCTTTCGATTCAACCTTCGATAGACTTATCATCTGTCTGTTGGAAAGCTTGACGGTTCATCCACATATCGTGAGGTTCATAGAGAAAAGCCGCTTTGGAAAACGAGATTTACTATCTCATCTGGAAAACATCGTGTGATCACTGACAGTTTCACCTTTCAGAGAGGTGTGTTTCAGGGCGACACCATGAGCCCTCTCCTTTTTTCGCCCACATTATTGCCACTATCTCTCGCACTTTGTGATTCCGAAGGATACCTCTGTGGCAAACCTGGAAATCGAAAGCATAAGGTCCCTCATGTATTTTACATAGATGATCTGAAGATCTATGCTAAAAATAAAGAGAAACTACATCTAGCTCTAGACATTGTCAAAGAGTATACTTGAAGAAAGGAAAACTTAATGGCATCCCCGAAGACTCTGAGCTCATCGACAGAAGCGCTAAACGACACCTTGGCGCTGGAGAGACCTATACATTCCTGAGCCTGCCACAGAGCCGCATTCAGAACGTGAAATCTATAAAGGACACTCTCCGATGCAGATACAAAAGTCTCGTCCGACGGATATGGTCTTCCGAACTGCCGTCCCACTAATACTCTATTTGTTTGGACTGGTTCCATGGACGAAAGACGAGCACAGATCCCTCGACATCGGGTCCCGAAAGGTTATTCACATGAACAAAAGCATGCACCTTAAGTCTTCTGTTCCGCGACTTTACATCTCACGCCGCCTAGGTGGTCGCGGAATACTGGATCTTGAATGTCTTCACAACAGGATCATTCTGGGTACAGCACATATAGTCGCAAATGGACAAGACCCTCTTCTTAAAATGGTCAGAAAACACGAAGAAGTGGGCAAAGGAGCGTTTCTGTACAAAGCAGCGGAGGAGGCTGCTGAAACACATCTTGAATACTCACTCCTGAAGGCCCGGATTAAGAAAGCACAGGAGAAAAACTTCCGCGAACAGCTCCTCGACAAGAGGATACACGGCATCTTCCACAGAAATGTGGAAGATCAGTCGATGTCGTATGAGCTAACGTTTGCTTTCCTTAAAACACCCGGATTGAAGACGGGCACGGAGGGTTTCATTTTGGCATGTCAAGATAGTGTCATTTCCACTCTAGCATACCGCCGATAGCTGCAGAGCGTGTCATGTACACCCCGAGCATCTAGGACACATACTATCTAGTGGTCCAACTCATGCGAGAACGACCTACATCCAAAGGCACACTGCGGCACTAAGAGTGCTTTATTACAATCTCTGTCTCTCTTACGGTATTAGCCCAAATACCGCTCCGCTAAACGCTCCTAGGGAAATAGAGTCAATTGTCGAAAATAAGATGTGCCGCATATACTGGAACTTTATATTCTTGATAATTGTTTCTGTTGCGCACTCGAGGCCTGACATAGTTCTCCTTGACTTCGAGAAACGAATCATCTTCGTTATCGAATTTTCGGCTCCAGCTGACAAAAACGTCATAACCAAGGAGGAAGAAAAGAAAGAGAGGTATAAGAGGTACCTTATAAGGGAGATGCGACGGTTATACCCGGAATATTCTGTTAAGCTAATCGTCATGATCATCGGCGCTATTGGAGGTGCTAAGGTTTCACTGATTAATAGCCTGAAAAGCATTCCTGCGTGTCAACAAAATGCTGAGACACTTGCGGGGAAAATGTAGAAGGCGGTCGTCCTTGGGTCGCTTTTGCCGGATCACCGTATTGAGTTCGTCGCAGACTGTAACCACCTATCTCACGATCATGAGACGTAGTTACAGCTGAAATTTTACCGCGATTTCGCTGGGAGCGGGTGCAATTTTGCATATTAGCACCCGCTTCCGGCGAAATCCTGCGGTTGTCCTTAGGACAAACTTTTAACTATATATATATAGAGAGTGGAGCTAGAGTGGAAATGACACCGTCTTGACATGCAAAAATGAAGCCCTCCGTGCCCCACTTCAATCCGGGTGATCTAAGGAAAGCAAACGTTAGCTCATACGACATCGACTGATCTTCCACATTTCTGTGAAAGAAGACGTGCATCCTCTTGTCGAGAAGCAGTTCGTGGAAGTTTTTCTCCTGTGCTTTATTAATCCGGGCCTTCAGGAGTGAGTATTCAAGATGGATAAGATTTGATGCATTTTGCTCACCCCTAATATTGAAGTCAAGGCCGAGTGTTTGAGCAACCTCCTCCGCTGCTTTGTACAGAAACGCCCCTTTGCCAACTTCTTCGTGTTTCCTGACCATTTTAAGAAGAGGGTCTTGTCCATTTGCAACTATATGTGCTTTACCCAGAATAATTCTGTTGTGAAGACATTCAAGATTCATTCAAGATACCCGATTCGGGTAGTGTTTCTAGGTGGATAGTTTCTTGTAGTAAATAACTACAAGTGTGGGTTCACCACACCCACGACGGGCCAACATCACGCAGTAATAAAATAATAAATATGAATATGATAACATACTAAAACTTGTACTTTATTTTGCAATATCTGAATAAGTAGTCCCGAGTGTAGGTAGAGCAAATTGATATAAAATGCATTTAATATATAATAATGTCCAATATAATATACAAGGTGTGGACAAAAAATTCGTGGACTGAATTTTTTCTCCCGACGTGGCAGCGCTGTAAGTTTCTACACAGGAGCAACATTTGTGGGGAAGCTGCACGTGTCTTCAATAAACGTTTGGTCGCGGTTGAGTGAGATCTCTGCTTTCGGTGCCTATTTTTCTGAAAGTACTTTTCGTCGTGTCTGCGGAATGGACTTCAAATTGCTCATAAAATTCGGCAAAACGGGTCGGGAAATTTGGGAAATGTTACAAACTGTGTACGTGGAGTCCGCCATGAAGAGTCCAACCATGCTCATCGTTTTTTCGATATTCGTGGAGTTGACCATCATGAATATGTTGCGGTAGGTCAACATTTTATTTGAAAATTCTATGTTAAAGTCCTGAAGCATCTGCGTGAACGTGTGCGATGTGCACGACCCGATTTGTGGGCGGAGAAGGGTTAATCCTGCATCAGAACAATGCACCCGCACACACCGCGCTCCTTTTCCCCAGAGTACAAAATATTATGCGTGGTGAACATTTTGGGGATTTCAATATCATAAAACGAGAAACGATGAAGATCCTAAAGAGACTGACAAAGAAGGACATGCAGCACTGCTTTCAATAATGGAAGAAATGTCGAACCATGTGTATTCTGTCAGGGTGAGAGTACTTAGAGGATGACCAAATCCGCGTTTCATAATAATGTGTTTATGACATACGTTATTCGGGTGCGACGCGCGAGACACGTGATGTGAATTTATTCGTTAAACCATAAGGAGCTTTCACAAAAGAGAATTTACAATTACTAAATGACAGTTAGCGAATTATCGATTGATCATCGAATTTAGTTTTAATTTATCTTGTATGTAAAAAAAAGTTTTTAGAGAGCCAGAGAAATTATTACTTACCTATAACTTCTACTACTTAGTTTGTGGGCCAGGGTGGTCCAAAAATTCATTTGAATTTTGTTGCGAATTTTAATGCATATCTCCCCAAATTTGTTCGAATCTACACCAAAATGAATGCATTTAAAAAAAATGATATTCAGGGTTTCCGTAAGCCCCATAAAATTTAACACGTATTGCCTATAAGAAAAAAGATGTTTTTGTAAATTTTATTCAGAATCGTCATAAGTGAAAAATTGGGTTTAGCGATTTTTTGACGCTAATTGTGATTTTTTTGCAATCTTTTGAACCCAAATTGTATCTAATACATCAAATACAGAAATAATTATTCAAACAATTTATTATTATTTATAATAATATTCTCTTAGAATAATGCTAGAAAGTTGAAATTTTTTCTAAAATTTTCCACTTTTTGTCCACTTTTCAATTAAAATGAGGTAATAATTCATTTAAGTTATTAAACTTAATTGTTTAAACAATGTGTTCTTATTTTTCTGAAATTTTCCTCTTTTTGTCAACTTAACATTTAAAGTTAGGTAATAATTAAGTCAAGTTAACTAACATAATTGTTTGAATAATTTATTATTAATTGATTTAATGCTTTCGCGATGATTAATTATAATAAATTAAAAAATTTTAAAGCTTTTTCGGTTTTCAATCGTGTGCAAAACTACGAATCTTGCCGACGTTTCGTGAACATTGCAGTTCACTTCTTTAGGGCTGACCTGAAACTGAAGTTTCAGGTTATGCTGTTCTTATATGTATTCTCTACGATGCCTGTGATTGGCCAGAGCGCCCCTTGGTGGGGGCTGGTCGAACTTGAGTGGCCAATCAAGTCTTTTTTTTTTTTAACCAGGAGGAAGGAAAGCCAAATCGGATTGGTATTATATCCATTGTCCCTATTGATGTTATTAGGGTGTTTTAAGATTTCGATTGCTTCTCTATGTTTTCTTGGAAAAATATTGTACGTTTTTGCGTTGACGGTTGTTTTGTCGAATAAAATGCTATATCCTGTTTCGATATGATGCTCAGCTAGTGCTGATTGCGTGAAATGTTTTAGCCTGACTTTAATCTCATGTTCCTTTACACACTGGATCACCGCCTCCCGGTTTCTCCAATATAGACTTTGCCACAAGAACAAGGGATTTAATATACTTCCGGGTCACTGAGAGGTGCCTTTTTATCTTTAGGGTTGTTTAGAGGTTGTCCTATTTTCGCAGATGGTTTAAATATGGTTTAGATGTTGTGTTTGTTGAGAATTCTTCCTATTTGTTCTGTGATACCTTGATTTGTTTAAGATTTTGTAGTGCCTTTTGTAAGTTATCTTTATCTGTTATCGAGACAGCTCTGCATACAAGGGTCCTAATGTGTTATCAGATCTTTTGTAAACTAGTACGTCCAAGAAAGGGAATTTTCCGTTCTGTTCAATTTCTATGGTGAACTGGATATTAGGGTGTAATTGGTTGATGAAATCGAAGAACTTGTGTAGTTCATCTAGTCCATGTCTCCAGATGACAAAAGTTTCGTCAACGTAACGGCACCAAAATTCTGGTTCAAGCTTGGGTTTGTTAAAGATTTTAGTTTCTAGATTTTCCATAAATATGTTGGCTATTAGAGGTGAGATTGGAGATCCCATTGCTGCTCCTGAGGGTTGCTCGTAGAATTGGTTATTGAAAGAGAAGTAGGTATTGGTATTATTAGTCTTGGGGTTGAATGCGAATCTGTTGTATCTTTCTGATGAAGTCAAAAGAGTTTTGGACGTGTGTGATAGAGTTTCCTATGTAAGGATTCAGTTCTTTGGAGAGAAAGCGTGCTAGGTTTTAAGTTAGTGAGTTTATTGCGCTGACGATCGGTTTGAGTGGAATGTTGTTTTTGTGGATTTTTGGGAGTCCGTAAAGTTTTGGAAAGATGGGATTAGTAGGTATTAATTTAGATATTGTTCTGCTGCCGAGTTTTTAATTTTAGAAGGGTTTTTTCTTGCTGACTATTGTTTTCGTGGGGTCTTTTTTTAAGTTTTTTATATGTATCGTCAGTCAGAAGGTCCATGATTTTGTTGTTATAGTCTTCTTTAATCATTATAACTGTTGTGTTGCCTTTTTCTGCGGGTAATATTATGATGTCTTTATTCTGATTGAGTTCTTTAATTGCTGTTTTTTCGTGTCTTGTTAAGTTTGAGGAGGGAAGTTGGGGTTGGCATAAAATGTTGGCCGTCCTACGCCGTATTTCATTCGCTTTTTCGGATGGAAGGAATTGTGGATTTCAAATTACTGATGATTTTTTCTTTCGGGATTTTGGAGGGAGCTACTGCAAAATTATGTCCTTTAGATAAGGCTGAAATCATTTTATTGCTGAGAGGATGATTAGAGATGTTTTTTACTGTGTTAGTTAATGGTGCGTGCGTTATTGGAAGTAATTTGTCAAATTTTATTTTTTGTTTTTGAGTGGAAAGATCTTCAATCCGTTGGGATTGGTCAAATGATATGCGTTCCAATGTAGACCAAATGTCAAATCTGAAGTTTTAATATGTTTTTGGAGGAAGTATGCAAGACAAATTTGGTATGTTGTATTATTTCTTTCAAGGGAAGCAAACTTGTTTTATGTAGAATTGATTCGGATTCACATGTTCCCAAATGGTTTTTCAACTGTAAGGTTTTTGGGACGATGTTATTGTCCCTACGCCGTTTTAAGAAAGCTAAAGATTTTAATAGCTTAGCTTGAGAAGACATGAGCTTACTAAAAGTGTTAGTTTTAGTAAGAAAATTCTCCCCGTAGAGTTCTTCAATAATATATTTAATGCTTTCACGATGATTCATTGTAATAAATAAAAAAATTTTAAAGCTTTTTCGGGTTTCAATCGTGTGCAAAACTACGAATCTTGCCGACGTTTCATGAACTGCAATGTTCACGAAACTTCGGCAAGATTCGTAGTTCTGCACACTATTAAAACCCGAAAAAGCATGAAAAAAATAATTTAATTTATTATAATTTATTATTGTTTTTAATAATATTATCTTTGAGTATTGCTGGAAAGTGGCAGTTTCTTCTAAAATATATTCAATTTTTTGTCCACTTTTCAGTTAGAACCAGGTGAAGATTAATGATATTTAACAAACATAATGGTTTGAACAAATTATTATTGTTTATAACTATCTTTCCCCGTAGGAATGCTAGATAATTGCGAGTTTGTTTGAAATTTTCTACGCTGGTCAACTTTTCACTTAGTAAGGTATGAATTAATTCAATTTAACAAACATAATTGTTCAAACAATTTATTATTGATGATAGATTTGTTGAGGTCTTTACCAGTGCGTTGATTTTAAATTTCTTTATAAGATGATTCTGTCTGTTATGTTTGCTGATGAGTAGGGTCCTTCTTTATCGCAAATTAATTTTTCGTTTCGCGAATTAATTAAAAATCGCCAGAAAGTAAGTTCTGAAAAATGCAGTGCGGGCTGGGTTTGACCAACAAACTCTTCATTACATGTGAGATGCGCTACCAACAGCTACCAATTACGCCACAATACTTGATAGAATTTTTCGAAGAAGAAGATTTCGAAAGATTTTACGGAATCTCAAAGAATTTGAAGGGTTTTAACATTTGAAAATTTTTTGTCACATTCACATTTGAACAGTTTTTAGAGGATTTTTAGGGAGCTTAATCATTTTAAAGTGATTTCAAGAGATTATTTACAATATCTAAATGGAAGTAAAAGGATTTCAAAGAATTTTTACACGACTTATAATTATTTTAAGGAATTATAAAAGTGAAAGAAAAATCACAGGATTACAAAGGATTTTAAGAGATTTCGAATTATTTCAAAACAATTCACGGGATTACAAAGGATTCTACATTGTAAAAACTAGGTAAAAACTAGAGATCTGAGTCTTATTGTAACACCTGAAACTAGCCCTAAAATATTACTTTGTTTTTACAGCGTAAAAAACTTCAAGAGATACCGTAGAATGGTTAACTCGTCGACTCTATATTTATTGCACGTATGTCATATGAAACATTATATAATAAAAAAGAAATAAAGCAAATAATAATAGAATGTTTATAATATAAAAAGTAATTTCGACAACTAAAACTAGTTTCATTTATAGTTATGGACGGTCCCTTATGTCATATATCAGATTATAAAAAATTGAAAATCAACACAAATTTAACAAAATTTGATGTTCGAAATGGAATAAGATAGGTTTTGGAAATATTAAACAAGAAATATATAAAATAAAATAGGTTGAAAAAGCTTCAGGTTAGAAATATATATGTTTAGAATAGAATAAGATTGAAAATCGAAGCGAAAATTGTAAATTGCAAAACTGCAACATTTTGAATGAAAAATATAGTATTCTATGAAAAACCGCTTCAATAAATAACGTTTAAAGCATATCGTTCTCATTGCGTGTTTTTTATTGAATGAACTTCATGAAAAAAACAAGTAATAGAACGACAACTTTATTGTAGCATGTTACAGTATTAAAGGATCCCCTATGAGGTCTGAGAGCAGAAAAAACAATTTGCACGTGAACGTCACTATGACTGGCAGATTGGCCATATGGTAATATTGTTTCGAAGTTGTTTCAATAGCAACGCATGTACGTATACTCGCACCTTAATCACGCGACTCTCGCATCAATCGTACGATTGGCGGACTGTAACCATGCCGAAATCAAATTTAGATTTTGTCTTGTTTCAGCACACAACACTAGCTTGACTTCCTTTACTGATAAGAGACCAAACAGAAAAAAACAAGAATATGCAATGTTATTTAATCTTTGAATAAAGAGTTTCAATCTGAATTAATATTTCACACTGAATCAAATGTAATTTGTATCGCCCAGTTTGATAAAACGGTGCGAATAAAGACAAATGGATGAAATATTTTAATAATTTTTCATCTTCTGAAACCATTTTTACTCTGATCCTTGTTATGGTATTATCAACTGATGACTAACAACTCATTTTCGGTTAAAAGTTACTTGGAATTCACTATAATTTTTTTACTACAATATTTCATTGTATTCCTCCATACCATTTTCCAAATCATCTATGAACATCAAATAGTATACAAATTAAGATTACTATCTGGTAAAAATGATTTAATTTATAAACGAATTGACGATTTGTCTAATTTTTGATAAACTTCGTTCTTCAATGAATAATCCGAATAAAAAGGTTATATTTTGGAACGGGTAAATAGAAAGGTTTTTTTTCAGAGAGAAAGAGAGAGCACGCTGATCCGCTATACAACTTACTTGACAATTTGCAAGCTTCCAGATTTTGTCACCGAGATAGAATCTTGTCACTTGGACACGTCGATGCTAGCAAGAATTGTATTTATAAGAAAAACTAGCGAGACGACCTTATTTCTTAAATTTTAAAACATTTTTATGGTTTGTTTTTAAAAAATCCGTCACATTTCATTCCTTTTTATTACTTTAGATTTTTAGTTAGTCCTCTTTCTAATTTTTATTCGTATTTCTCCAATTAATTTTATAACATCGGTAAACATATGAATGTTTACATTATAATAGCTTTAAAATGTAATATGTTAGAAATGGACAGAACGAGGCAGTCTTAACATGTTTATCAGCTGAAAAACAATATTAGCTGATATCCAAATTTAGAATAAATGAAGTTATGATATGAATTAATAGAATAATATAGGTTAACAATTCATTAGAGTATAAATTGGTAATATGAAATAGGTGCAGGATACAAGAACAAGATGGGAATGGATAGGAATAAAAAGCTTTAGAATACAGTTAAAAAAAAAAATAGGATCATAAAGGTATAGAATATATGAGGGCAAACTGCATATAAAAATATAAGTTTCATGATACATTACGACGAAAATGGACAGATTGAAGTGGGCTTAGTATATAATCACATCTAAAAGGATAGAAATGATAATTTTAGCATTAAAGAGGTTCAGTGAGTATGAAAGAAATGGATAGAATGTTTGATAGAATGAGAAAACTTAGGAATAGATTTCCGTTTGTACAGAACAAATATGGTCGGAAATGAATAAAAACTATGAAAGAAATATTCGATAAAATCAGATCTGATTAAAATAGAATGGGATAAAAATGAACAAAAGAAGTAGCTTTAGAATTGTGTGATGAGCTGATAAGAAACCAGGGCCCTCATAAATAAATTGTCGTTCCTGGAAGTATATAACATTACTTCAAGTTCAAAGGTCGAGGCGGCAAAGGAGTGACATGACACTAAGAGGATCCCCAATTACTCTCACCTGATTGCTTTACCCTGGGAATTCTTCTGTCTTTTGAATTCGTAGGGAGGCTCAGGCAAATTTATCAAGGAAAACCCAACCTGACAAGAGGCTATCCAAAAAAGCATTGGAGAACGGAATTTTTTATTGCTTGGCATCGATTGTCATCGGCAATCAACGAATCACGTTTTGAGCAGAACTCAAATGGTGATCGGTCAGGTATTTGATATTTAACACTAGCTCAACTGATGAAGATTTGAGAATATATTTAGAACACAGTTTTATGAGAAATCCTTCAAAGAAATGAATGAGGTCTTTTAACATTGAAAAAATGTCTAGAGGTAGTTCACAATCAATAAACTACTTTGAAACGTTAAACTTTCAATGAATCATTTTATTCGCGAGGAACTTGTTATAAAATCAGTTTATAAGAAGAAGGACGTCGATCAATTTTAAAATTAATTAAGACAAGCTTTCAGCTTGAAAAGATAGAATTAAAATATTATCAATCAATCTCGAACACCTTTCATTTTCATTTATAGTCTGTACGGGTGTCTAAGACTTGTATAATTAAAGGATTGTGTGAAGTACCGAGAAGCGCATTTTTCCCGATATACATTAGGGTGACCAGAAAAAAACACTTTTGGGTTTCTTAGGAGTGAAGGGCAAATAACGGTAGTTTATGCGATTGTAGAAGCCAGATTTTTTTTTTTAATTTTAAACAATATTTAGAGGTGGCCCATCGTCTTTGAAAGTTGTCATTGCAAAAGCTGACAATTTCGGTAAGTGAAGAGTCGATCGTAAAGGTTCAACCTCAGCTCTTTTCATCGATGTGACTTTATAACAGGATTATTTAGCGTCCCCTGAATTATTATTATTGACTTTTCTGAAAAAGGGAAATATGGCTAAAGAACGCTTGCCGAAAAAGGGTCTGCTTTATGAGCTTATTGTGTCAGGACCCACTGGGATCGACTTTTATGGCCGAGCTGATGAGCGCTCCACCCCGAAAATTAAACAGCTTAAGTCGTAGACCTGTCAAATTTCAAAAATTTACTCAGATTTGTTTTCATTATTGCAGGCTTATTTATATTTTTCCTAATCTACTTTTTCAGAAAATATGATCTTCAACCTTCGAGGAAAATATTCTCAAAATTTCAGTATAAGGTGTATATTATTGCGGCCGTTATTAGTCTTTGAAAACAGTACAAAACAGTGAAAATGGCACTTTTGAAGCAACCGTAATTAATGTTTTTTATGAATTTTTCATTGAAAAAATGTTTTTATGTGGATTCTTAGAACCTCAAGAACAACATATTGAAAGTTCAAATTAAAAAGTGGATAACTCCGTGGTTAAAATCTTAAATGAAAAAAAAGTTGAGTTTGCCCATGTTAATTACATAAGAACTTCAAAGACGATGGGCCACCTCTAAATATTGTTAAAAATTAAAAAAAAAAATCTGGCTTCTACAATCGTATAAACTACCGTTATTTGCCCTTCACTCCTGAAAAACCCAAAAGTGTTTTTTTCTGGTCACCCTAATATACATTAGTATTTTTAATTGATAATTGAAATCGTAAAAATTTGCTGTGCGACCTTTACAGAATCCGCACATTGGGATTTTTTAAAATTTGGATTAAAAATTAATTTTTAGAGCCATACTGAGCTTTTTACTCTGATTGGAAAACATATTACTCCATGTGGTTGAACTTTTGTAGGGTCTAATCGGGGTTACTGTAACTCCATTTTTTGAACAGTGTAGCTCCAGTATTTTCATTATCGATTGTAAGGAGTTATCCCTTATATAAAGTGAAATTTATTAAAGTTTTAATTGTTTAAGAGCACGCACCTTTATAACTTTTCAATTTCCTATGATTGCATTTTGAACAAAATCCAACAAAATTGAAGGAAATGTGTCACAATATGTGTTTGTCTCTCCATATATAAAAAAATTCCCGCCAAGCGTGCACATTCTCATTGCGTGCGGCTCTTTGCGCCAAGTTTTAGCGCGTGCACGGCGCGTGGGTACGCTCTCGTGCTCGATTTTGTACGTGTAATGCGTGCATTTCAACTATATTTTTTGAATGATCATAAATATTGTAACTTGAATCGAAAACTGTGATTTTAACCCCTAAAGAACTACAGTCGTAAATTGGAACTGAAATTTGTTTTCAGTTTGTTTTTAAAGAAGGTTCTCAAAGCACCTGCGGCTTTGACGATTACATTCTCATTGTGACACTCGCGTTTCGCGCTCGAAAATTCGGTTGTAGATACGGTTCTCTTGAAAAAATAAAACGATATAGACAAAATTTAACAGCATATAAAAATAAGTAGGTATGTTTTTCAATATAATATTAAGAAAGAATAGATTTTTTTTATATACTAAATAGAGACATTAAGACGTAGGCTTTGATTCCGTTCGTTCAAACTTCAGTTCTAAGACCAGTCATCAAGATAATTTATAAGTCTTGTTAAAATCTACTAAAAATAACGATTTAAACCTACGGATCTTTTAAAAGAAAAATTTCATATTTTTTAAAATGATCTAACTTTTTGAATTTTGGTCTAATTGAAAAAGTTCATCAAAATAGTTTCGAAATATGTTATATCTAGTAAACATTTGGATTGATATTTCTTAATCTACCAAAAAAATATTTTTTTCTCTATTCTTTGAAAATTTTCAAAATTTTCAAAAGTATATAACTTTATTAATTTTCATCGAAATTAGAAATGGCATGAGGATAATTTGCAACTCTTTTTCTCGTGTACCAGAAACTTTGACAAAAATTTCTAAAACTACTGAAAAAATTTTGTTTCAAATATTGAAAATGCTCTATCTTTTTGAATTTTGATTTAATAGAAAAATTTTATGATGATAGTATCGAAATATATTTGATATCTAGTAACAATTTTCAATAAAATTTCTTAATCTATCAGAAAAATAATTTGTTCTTTTGTTTGACAATTTTCAACATTTTGAAAAGTATATAAGTTTTTTAAGTTTGCTCAAAATTGAAAATACTATGAGGATAATTTGTAAGTCCTTTTTACATAAATCAGAATCATTGGAAAAAATTTCTGAAATTCTTAAACACATTTTTTTTGCAATTTTGAAAATGCGCTAAATTTTTTAATTTTGGTCGGGAATATTTGATTAACGAACTTGACCTTCACTTTGGGACCCTAAGAAAGTATCAAAGGTTGATTTGATTGGACAAATCCTTCAAAGGTTAGCGTGGCTACAACATTCAGGTAACCATACAGACATAAAGGCAGACATAGACAGACAGGCAGACACTGACAAAATTTTATGATTTTTGGACTCTGTGAATGCCGAAAAGTGAAGATCCGTTAAAAACTAGAGATTACTATAAACTTTTTAATAACGCCGTAAGAGATTAAGAATCACATTTCAGTTCACAAACATTTTTAAAGGTATATTGTTTTGTTGCATACTTTGGGCTGAGCGGAATAAACATGTGAAATAGGCCCCCGTTCGTATGAAGCTTAAATTGACGTCATAAGTTCGTTTCCATGTGGTATGAAACTCCACCAAGTTTCAACTTATTAATCACATTTTTGTGGGAGATATGGAGGAGGAAAGCAAAATCAAAAAAGTAATTTTTCTCGAAAACGGCTTGACCGATTTTAATGAACAAAAGATATGTATCTAAGACCACTCTGGAGTATTAAAAAAAAATTGATAAATTTCTCGAACAAAAAATAAGGATTAAAAAAATGTTTTAACATTTTGAAATATTTTTTTCCTATGTTGTTTTAGAGATGCCACTTTTATTTTCTCAAGAAAATATCCTTGCATTGTGTACTACAACTCAGATTTTTTATGATTTTTTTTTGTGTGGTGGAACATAGTTAAAAAAAAACAATGTACGTAACGGTGCGGCGCCGCCCGCTGCCGAAGTTCACCGTGGATGAATGGGACCCATTTTTTTAAAGGACGTCTGCACTTTGCCTATACACGTATAGTTTCCAGAGTTTACCACTGTCATTTCGAGCCACTTGATCAATAGAACCGTTTACAATGATCTTCGGTTTTTGTGAGGGCCTCGGGTCTGGTAGTCTTAAAATCAAATGTTCTACAAAAGGATTTTCAAGGCACCTTAGCACAAAGTTGCATAATGTTTCAAAAATTATGAAAACATCGATGCAAATGTATCGAAACAGCGCATAATACATAATTAATAATTCGCCATAATTACGTATGCGTAATTACAAAATATTTTAGCACATTGAAATGCCTGGGTGGTCGCGACTTAAACAACTCTAGTTACTAGTTACTATTTACTAGAAAAGATAATCGCGTAGAAGATTCTGAATTGGAAGCTGATTCAACTGTTGATCCATCATTCGTGATTAACGTAAAAAAAAAATGAAGCTACTTCTAAGATCGAACATATTGAGATTCCACTTCAGAGAACTGTTTCCACGCATAAATATTGTTGTATTTGTCATTCTACAGACAATCTGATTGTAATTCCGGAAGAGGCTCGAATGCAATCCTACATAAAAAATCAAATCTACATACCGGTTGGCAATCGGTGCTGTCCAAGGCATATAATTAAAAATCGAATTTTCATAGAAGATCTTAGGCTTTTGAAAGTACACTCTAATACAACGAGTCTTAGTGTATTACAGTTATCCAAAGTGATGGAAACTCTTTCTGTCAAATGCGATGCGACTTTATTTGATAAAGTCGGCGAATGCAGCCTCTCAGAAAAAGAAGTTAAAGTTTTTGCAGTCCTGACATGGGACCAGCCTAATGATTTAAAAGATAAGATGATTTCTTTGAGAAACCGTTCATCCCGTTCAGTAATTCAAGCTCTGGTTCTGTTTCTCTTCAAACTACGTACAGGAAACTCAAATAAAATAAGCAGTTCTGTCTTTCAGTTAGATAATGAACAATCAATTTCTTATTATTGTGCAAGCGTAATTAAATCTTTCGAAACTGATATCCTACCATTTTCTTTTGGCATAAGTGCTTTAAACAGAAATGATCTTATTAATAATCACACTACGGAAATAACAAGGAAACTGTTTGATGTGAGTAATAATTTATTTATAATTTGTGATGGTACGCATGCACGACACCAAAAAAGTTCCAACAACGAGTACCAGAGGAAATCTTTTTCGGGGCAAAAGAAAGTTCCTCTTTGCAAACCCTTCACTATCTGCACGACTGACGGTTTTGTGATTGACATGCTTGGATCGTATCTTGCAACTAAAAATTATGCGGACATTCTGAAAAATATTTTGGAAGATGAAAATGGTCAACGCAACTTTTTAAAGGGAGGTGATACTTTTGTACTTGATCGCGGATTTCGTGATATTGTATGTAGTTTAGAGGAAAAAAAGTTTAAATTATTAATGCCTGCGTTGAAAGGTAAGAGGAAGCAATTGCCAGCAGAATAGTCTAATCAGTCACGTTTTGTTACTAAAATTCGCTGGGTTCTTGAATCTGTGCATGGTATGTTAAAACAAAATTATCGCCTTCTTGATCACAAGCTTGATAACAAGCTGTTACGTAAAGTGGGAAGTTTCTTTAGAATTGCGGCATTTTTAAATAATACTTTCGGAAGAAGGTCACTCTCAGACGTAGACGTTTTAGATGAAGTGGTTCAGAGGATGCATACTCAAAAATCTATCGAAAATACTTTGGCTATTGAGGCTGAAGAGAAAGGATGGTTTCGAAAGCAACTTCCTTTTCAGAGTATTACATCCGAAGACTTATTAGACTTTCCGGAGATGACAAAAAGGGATCTTAAAATTCTATTTACTGGGTCATATCAACTCTCCCAAGCTGTGTCGTATTTAGCTGAAATGGTCAATAAAGATGGCACATTGAATATACAATATGTTAAAGATGAGAAAAATGTGCTGAAGGTAAAATTTCCATCCAGACATATTTCTCGCACAACATATAGGTGCTTTTTAAGGTATAAGCCTAACAGCAGCTATCGTATATTAGTTATCTTACGCAAAGTATTTATCAAAAGTTTTTAAACCAGCAGAAATACTGAGCGATTTATTTAAGAACGATAATTGCATTCCAGTAATTGACAGTGATAGTGAAGAAGATTGAGCAATATGTGAGAGGCAAGGGGACTGAAATTAACAAACACCCCAATGATTATGAACTGACGTGAGAGGCGAGGGGACTCACTTAAAAAAAACACCCCGATGATAAGGAGTTTAAAAACGTACTGCAACCTCCTCGTGGTAAACTCTGGAAACTATACGTGTACAGGCAATGTGCAGACGTCCTTGAAAAAAATGGGTCCCATTCATCCACGGTGAACCTCGGCAGCGGGCAGCCCCGCACCGTTACGTTGTAGTAGCAAGGATATTTGCTTGAGAAAATAAAAGTGGTATCGCTAAAACAACATAGAGTGGTCTTAGAAACATATATTTTGTTCATTAAAATCGATCGAGCCGTTTTCGAGAAAAATTACTTTTTTGATTTTGCTATCCCCCTCCATATCTCCCACAAAAATGGGATTTTTAAGTTGAAACTTGGTGGAGTTTCATACCACATGAAAACGAACTTATGACATCAATTTTAGCTTCATACGAACGGGGGGCGATTTCACATGCTTATTCCGCTAATAGACCGTCAGCCCGCGGTACTAAAAATTCAATGATCGCCGCGCGTATGCCCTTTGGAGATTTGAGAGTAATACACGTGTCAATTATCGTAATGTAGGTGG
>CAKNYM010040713.1:0-28192 GCA_932195095.1 Andricus curvator
CTTTTTTGGGCGAAAATTAAACTATTTGGTTGAAAATTCATTTTTTTATTAAAGATTCATCATTTTAGCGATAAAAATGTATTTCTTCTGTTAAAAATTCAAATAATTGTTAAAAAAAAATTTTTTTTAATTAAGAAATAATTTTTTAAAATGAAAATTTAAGTTTTCCATTTTTCTTGAAAATTTATCTTTTTTACTTGAAAATTCCACTGTTTGGTTGACAATTTGTCTTCTTTTTTTGGTTGAAAATTAATATTTTTTTAAAGCAGTAATCTCATTGGTCAAAACTTTATATTTTTGAAAAAAAATTAATATTTTTTCTTGAAAATTTGTCTTTTTTTGTTTGAAAATTCATCTTTTTTAAAAGCAGTAATATCATTAGTCAAAACTTCATATTTTTGGAAACAAATTAATTCTTTTGCTTGGAAATTTAACTTTTTTAGGTAAGAATTCATGTTTTCTGTTGAAAATTTGCCTTTTTTGGGCGAAAATTCAACTATTTGGTTAAAAATTCATTTTTTTGGTTGAAGATTCATAATTTTCGCTATCAAAATGTATTTCTTCAGTTCAAAATTAAAATAATTGTTTCAAATTCTTTTTTTTTAATTAAAAAATAATTTTTTTGAATGAAAATTTAAGTTTTCCATTTTTTTTTTTTTTTAAATTGATCTTTTTTACTTAAAAATTCCACTGTGTTGTTGAAAATTTGTCTTTTTTTGGTTTAAAATTCATATTTTTTTAAAGCAGTAATCTCATTAGTCAAAACTTTATATTTTTGGAAAAAATTAATATTTTTTCTTGAAAATTTGTCTATTTTTGGTTGAAAATTCATCTTTTTTAAAAGCAGTAATATCATTAGTCAAAACTTCATATCTTTGGAAAAAAATTAATTTTTTTGCTTGAAAATTTAACTTTTCTAGTTAAAAATTCATGTTTTTTAAATGAAAATTTAAGTTTTTCATTTTTCTTGAAAATTTATCTTTTTTACTTAAAAATTCCACTGTTTGGTTGAAAATTTGTCTTTTTTTGGTTGAAAATTCATCTTCATATTTTTGGGAAGAAATTAATTTTTTTGCTTGAAAATTTATCTTTTTTTTTTATCTTTTTGAGATAAAAGTTCATGTTTTCTGGCGAAAATTTGCCTTTTTTGGGCGAAAATTAAACTATTTGGTTGAAAATTCATTTTTTTGGTTGAAGATTCATCATTTTAGCGATAAAAATCTATTTCTTCTGTTAAAAATTCAAATCATTGTTTTAAATTGTTTTTTTTTAAATTAAAAAATAATTTTCTAAAATGAAAATTTAAGTTTTCCATTTTTCTTGAAAATTGATCTTTTTTACTTAAAAATTCCACTGTTTGGTTGAAAATTTGTCTTTTTTTTGGTTGAAAATTCAACTTTTTTGTAAAAAAATTAGTTTTTTGGCTTTAGAATTTAACAATTCAGTTGGGAATTCACCTAGGAGCAAGATTTTTTTTATACCTGAAAAAAAAATTTTAAGGGTCAGGGAAGATGAAAAATTATTGAGGGATCAGACAAGGAATTTCAAAATTGGGATTTTGTACTAACCCTGATGAAATGACAATTTCTTTTTTTTGTAGCTTGGTGAAAATTGCCATTCTTGAGAAAAAATCCACTAATTATCATTAATAATTATCATTTATTTGATTACACCCATAGATTACATTCAAGTAAGTCCTACACATTAACAAAGGTACACTCACGTACAAACTATTCATTATTCATTGACAACTAATACATATTAGTTGCAGTTCATAAACTTCCTAAAATGAAAAATACTTAAATAATATCAGTACTTAAGATATAATTAAATAAGATAAAAAGACTGTGATAAAAAGTTATAACTAATACATGGAGCAAACAAATCTATGATAAGTTGGTACCTAACTCTCATATACATACATATTGTATATACATATGCATACGTATAAAATATATAGATAAAGGCGATAACAAACTGAATAAATAATATAAAAACCGTAACTATCATATTGTGAGAAAAACAGGTACCCATCTGTCTTTTTATCAATATGATAGAAACCTCCCCTTATCAGCATGCGCGGCAAAATCGAATTTTAATTTTAGTCACGCGCTAAATTATTTAAATCACGTGCCACTTAATATGCACATAATTTACTCTGTATAATCATACATTTGATATGCTATTTTCAGGAAGACTCGGATATTTCTAACTTTACGTGAGCTCTTTACAGATGAGGAATATCGCATACAGAATTAATTTTAAAGAATTTTTTACATAGGGGAGACCACCCTACAGTGGATCATGAACCTTGAATAGATAATCAATAATTTAAAACAATAATGTATGTAAAATAATTTATTAAAGGACCCCGCACAAAATGTATTGAAAAAAAGGTCTCGGTGGATTTTGATAATTTTTTTAGAACATGACCCCCCGAACAAAAAATCATAATGACAAAACCCCGAAAAATGGACAGATTTTCGTCTGCTCCGCGCCAAAGTGACCCTCTGGAGTAGCATGCACGCCACATAGAGGCTATTGGCCAGCGTGAATGCTGGTCTGAAAGGGTACTATTGGCGCGGTGCAGATGAAAATCTGTCCATTTTTCGGGGTTTTTTTCATTATGATTTTTTGTTCGGGGGGTCATGTTCTACAAAATATCAAAAAATTATCAAAATCCACCGAGACCTTTTTTCAATACATTTTGTGCGGGGTCCTTTAAATAATAGTTAGGAGACAATATTTGTTATTGAATTAAAATCATAATTAATTATTTTTGGTATAATTGTGCTTTTAATTAATGATTATTCACTGTGGGGTGGTCTCCCCTATACTCGCTCTGTATAGCCAGAGCTTTTTTTACACTTAACAATTATTATTTTTAGCTTATGATACGTCTGCCGATGCAAGAAGAGTTGTTTCTCTGAATCTTGTAAAACGGTCGCTAAAAATAGCGATTGACATGAATTCGTGAACATTAATAGTTAATTGACTATCTCTAGAATTTTTAACAGTCTAGATGAAACGAGATTATATCAAGATTTTTTTGTGACGTCACTTTTAAAAAAAGTGGTTTATTTAATAATTTTCTTAAATTGAGAGGTAAACTTTATTTTAAAAAAATTACTTATTGAAACAAGTTATTTTAAAGATAAAATCTCCAGAAATCTGATTTTTGATAGCAATTATAAATTTGAATAAAAATAGTAAATATTTCCTCATTTAAGAACGCGACGTCACACTATTTGCTAAAATTGGAAAGTTCGAAGCTTCGCGGGTCACCTATTTTGAATCATTAATTCATTATTAAATATTGAATCTTTTATTCATAATTAATTATTTAATAATTAGTGAAATTTTACAAATTTTTTTCAATAGGGAACCCATTTAAAATTTTTTTTCCTAAGCTTAATATTCTTATCGATAGGTCGATATGTTGTCGAAACTCTTAAATGTAAGCAACACTTGTATTGGCTTTCTCTCAGGTAACATTTTTCTCTGATTAGGTTTTTGGAAAAATGCACAGTCGTTCCCCTCCAGAATCACTGTGCATTAATTATTCTTTATTAATAAATAGATTTCGATACGTTTATATTTTAATATATAGAATAATTGCGGTTCTAGTCGAAAATTCGTTAACGATAAAATCACTCGGTACATTGACTATAGCTCCTTGCTCTATGAATGTTGATCGCTTAAAATTTTTACTGAATTCTAGCAATGAAACTTTAATTTTTTATTAATTCAATATTAAATTTACTGATTCATCAGTAAGACTTACTGATTAAACAGTAAAACTTACTGATTAATTAGTAAATCTTACTAATTAAACAGTAAAATTTATTGATTCATAGGTAAAACTTACTGATGTAACAGTAAAACTTACCGGTTCAACAGTAAAACTTACTGATGTAACAGTAAAACTTACCGGTTCAACAGTAAAAGTATCCGATTCATTTATAAAATTTAGTAAAAGTTTTTATCGAATTAAATTTTAGAGAGTGAATTTTTTGTTTAAGATCTTAAAGTGATTTATGATCTTAATTTTTAATTTTCGTTAACTGTTATTTAATGCCTTCAGAACAAGATTACAAACACTAGTCTTCTAAGGATAGTTAGTATTCGCATTTAAAGTTTCAGAACCAATTTATAAAAAATTTTATTGAAGTTTTAAATGATGAATAATTAAATTTAATTAATTATAATTATCATTCATTATTATAACTTGAAGTATTCAATTAACACTGCTTTAATTTAAATTAAATTAAATTTTAATATTGAAAAAGGTGAATTTACATAATCGATTTTTTTTAATTTGACTACTGATTTGTTTGGTAGAGAACATATAGATTTAGAAAGATTTCAATTCAAATTTTTTTTTTTAGTTATTGTACTTTTTATATTTTAATCACTTTTTTGTCTCTAAATTATAAAGCTCGGTTTAAATCTAATTAACTAAAACTGTTTTTTATAATGTAAAAAGCCCCAGAGAATCCAAATTTTTTTTCTTATTTTTCTTATTTCTTATTAGATTTTCTTATTTATTCCAACAGCTCTTTCATGGTTATTTTTTTTGTTTCTAAACAAAAAGTTTTATTTTTGTAAAAGCTCGATTCCCAAAAAATGCCTACCCTGATTGTTTTTATACTTCTTTATTTTCTTTTTAAAAATGTCTTTTTAAAGAAAAAATGATAAAACCTATGTGCTTTACATAAATTCTTCCAAAAACATTTTTTTTTGTTAAAAAAAAAAAAAAAATTTTATTTTTGGTTCAAAATGTTATTTTATTACTATGTAATTCAATATTTTTTCTTTAAGTGACGTAAAGTAGTTTTTAAAATCATCCTATTGCAAAATAAAGTTTTAAATTAATTATATCGGTTTTATAATTGATTTGATAATTTTTCGATATTATAAACAAGAAAATGTTAAAATTAATTGAATTGATTGGGTCCAGAGAAAAAAAATGTTGGTAGGCATCCAAAAAAAGTAAAAAAAAATGAAATCCGTTCATATAGAGACGACTGAAAAAATCCCGAAAAAGAAAATTCCTGGAAAAGAAAATATTTGAAATAATAAATTCCCGAAATTATAAAACTACTGACAATTTGAAATTTCCGAATTATAAAATTTCCGAATATAAACAATTAAAAAATTGTTTCAATAATAAATAGACAATAAAATAAAAAGTACATTCACGAAATGAAAATATTTTATTTAATTTATTATTTTTGATTTAATTTTTTAATAATTTCCTGATTGTTTAGATTTGGAAATTTCCTTGTATCGGAAATTTTACACTGTCGGATATTTTATAATATTGGCAATTTTTTCGGTAATTTTCAAATTCGGTAATATCATAAAATGCCGAAAATTTTAATATTCGGGAATTTTAAGCTGTCGGAGATTCTCTAATTTCTGCCATTTTTTATTTCAATTATTTTCCTTTTCGGGAATTTTCCAGTTTCGAGAATTTTATCTTTCGAAATTTTTCAGTCGTCCCTTAATATCTTCTATTCGGTTTTGAAATTTCAAAATTTTTAAAGATATTTCCTATTAATTGAAAAATCATGGCGAATTTTCTTTATGTGCACATTTTGCTAGTGAACAGTAATACGAGTAAGAAATTTAAAAAATCGTTGTTCAATCAAGAACTTTTCGAATTGACTTAAATGCATATTTTTTCAGGAAAATTTAATATATCGAATCAGAAATTTTCCTGCAACGTGAATCCAAGTATCATGAAAATATTTTGCTTCCACAAAAAAATTTTTTTTCGTAATTTTGGAATTTTTTTTTTTCGTGATTTTATAACGCTTGAAGAACACGAAAACTTTTTTTCCAGAAAAACAAAATATTAGTATGATTCTTTGATTTAGGCTGAAGAAATCGCAGGTTTTACATATTCAACTTTTTCCAAAAAAGTTCAAAAAATTCAAAAAATTCATCTCAATTACATTTTTTTTTAAATTTCTTGATTGTTATTACTATTTACTAGAAAAAACTGTAGAAAGAAAAACTAAAAGGTTTATTTAAAAATTATCAAAGATAAATTAGCATGCTTTAATGAAGAGGGTTTTGCTTATTTTCACACAATATAAATGTTCAATAAATAACCTGGTAGAATAAAATAATAATTTTTATCAATTTAGTGGAGCCTAGAGTTATTTAAATGTTCTTTAATTAATTATAATACCCAACACGTATAAAATAAATTATAAAACCAATATAATCAATAACAAATTTTATTTTGCAATAAAAAGATTTAAAAATTTCATTTTTGCTATTAAAAGAAAAAAAGTTGAATTAAACTGTAAAAAAATTAGGGTAGGCATTTTTTGAGGTTTTTTACATTTAAAAAAATTAGTTCTAGCTAATTAGATTAAAACCGAGCTAAGCGATACAGCCTTTCGCGAACTAGTGCAATTCGCGTTTTAGAGACTCAAAAAGTGTCCAAAATAAAAAAGTGCAATAACATAAAAAATTGTTTGAAGTGAAACCTTTGTCATTCTACATTTTCTCTACTAAGGAAATAAGTAGCCAAAGTTTGAAAATAAAAAAAATCGATGATGTAAAGATCTGGTTTGTCTTAGTGCGGCATGGAATCCACCAAATGTAAAAAAAAATTTCCAAAAATCGGTTCTGATACTTTTGAAGAATCTTGAATATTTTGGAATGCAAAGGACAGGCATATTTAATTAGACCTTTTCTTTAGACTATAGTCTGATTGACAATACCAAAGGAGGGCTATTAAAATAAAATAAAAATATAATCTAATTATAACTGAAATGAAGAAAAATATTTGTGAAATATTTGATAGCCCTTCTTTGTCCTAAAGTTAATAACATTTTTTGTGCGTCTGCCACAGTTGCAGTAGCGGAACTGCTTTTTGTGTTGTGCAGTGGTTACGTAAATGTTACAATAATTTTTTAGACGATATAAGAATAACATTGCGAAAAAACCTCTAACACGTGTATATGTATAATTATATTACATCTTTGGAAGAACTGTACACTCGGCACATTTTTAGTCCGAAGCGTAAAAACACCGACAAAAAAGTATATAAAGTTCAAAATTCCAAAAATTGTATATCAATTCAAAATTTGCATTACTATTTCTCCAAAGTATTGAAAAAACAGTATTAGTAGTATAGCAACAGAGCTATGGGATCACTTACCGATCGAGCAAGGTTCTGTCCCATGCCGTTTTACCGACATCAGATAATTAACATCAGTCGGTAATGCAGATCCCTGTCAGGGATATGCACCGATCAAGTACTAAGTCCTACAGGTGCCCTCAATTGGAACTCTGTGCACGCATTGAACTTAATTTAGTTGGAAATTCAAAAATTGCTTGAAGATTTGAAAATTAAACCAGGGGAGGAGGAAGAGATGAATGAGGAGAAGGTGGATGAGGAGGAGATAGAAAAATAGAATATGGATGATGAGAAGGATATGGACGATCCTCGTCCACATCCTACTGTTCTATATCCTCGTCCATATTATCATTCAACTGTTTCCCCTCTCTCTGATATACTGAATGAGGCGCGATACACATCAGGGATCTGAATTACCGACCGATGGTAATTATCTGATGTCGGTAACTCAGCATGGGATAGACCCTTACTCGGTCGGCAAACGACCCCGTAGCTCTGTTGCTATACTACTAGTATTGAGTCATACTTAATTTTTTAAGGTTTTAAATAAATAACATACACCATATTTGCCAAAGTAATATTGTTAATAATGTTTTTTGTTGATCTCGATAATTTTTTTGTCGGTGTAAGGATCGGAAGTATCTTAAAATTACGTAAAGTTATTGTCATATCAGTTGCACGAAGGTGAAGATTTAAAAGTGAACATCGTTGCTCGAATATCGATTTGCGAACGTGTCAAAAAGTCTTTCCTTTGCTTTTCTGTCACTACAAAAATTATCCTCAGATAATATTGGCACTAATATTTCAAAATATTTTTACTCGTAAAGTTTCCATATTTGTATACGTAAAGTGGTCAATATTTGATATGGTCGACTCGAAATATATTATCGAACGAGAAAGATTGCATATTTGATTTTTGGTTCGTTTGGTTTTTGTTCTATTTTATATTTAATACTGATTCTTCATCAAATACTCAAAGATTTTGTAATTTGATAAAAAAAATAATTCAAAAATTTGTATATATAATATTTTCTATAAAACGGATCGTCAAATTTCTTTTTCAAAACTGTTCCATCTGAAAATTCGAGCTTGTTACATCTAATTTCCTACGAATTCTTTAGGCGACAACAATTTAATATTAAGCTACTCTCGGAAAACTGCAGGAGAAGATAAATAAAGATAAATATTTTTCACACGTACACTGTAAAAAGCTTATATAAATTCTACAAAAGTAGAATAGATTTTTGGTATTTTCACTAGATGTAATATTTTTTTTCTAATTATGGGATCTAAATTCCCGTACATTTTTTGTTTAATTTTTAGGCTTCAGTGTGTAAAAACAATAAATTGTCTCGCCTTTGGAAATTTATTTTCGACAGTGTACGTTTGTAATAGTGAACAGTGAGAATGATACCAACATTTTAAGTTCACATGATGTTTCATTCATCATTTGAATATTTTTATAAGTCGACGTAATGCAAGAGGCAGCAAATATATATCATTGTAAGCGTTAGGGGAAACCAACCTACAGTGGATAATCATTAATCCACAGCGCAAATATACCTAAAATAATTAATTTCAAATTTAATTTGTTAATACATATCGTATCTTAACTATTGATTACATTAAATTAATTTTCTGCATGCGTTGGTATTTTTAATTAATCATTATTCACTCTAGGTTGTATTATCCACTGTAGGGAGGTTTCCCCTATATATTATCGTTTTCTGTGCGAAATTCCGGCCGGCGGTTCGCTCTCACCTTTTGGAAAATTTTGGTGACGCACCTGACCATTAAGTCACGACCTTAATGACCTGATAAATAATTATTTAGTTTATCTGGTAAGCATTTCGCTTATAAAGGTGTCAGTTCCACTGGGGGCTGACCCATCCTCGTTCTTAAAGTTTTCACATCATCTTCTATTCGAATCAGCAGTCTGCATTTCTATAAAATTGATTTTTTTTATTAGTTTAAAGAGGATTTTATTCAATTTCAGGAGTTTTTAAGAATTATGAATCGAAGAGAAAAAGGGTATTTACAAAATTGGATAAGATGAGAGAGTGAAGGATTTTTAGGGATATTTTCACAACTTCTATTAGTGAAAATTGTGAAGAGTAAAAGGTTTATAGTATTTTTAAAGAAATTGTTTAAAAAAGGTGTGGTTACAAATTGATGAAATCCAAATCCGAAAAAAGTTCAAAATATTTATCGTTTGACCAGGAATTTCTTAGTGCAAAAGTACCGGAAAAGTTTGACCTAAGTTTTTTATTAACCAAGTTGGACCTTGTTGGAACATAAATACCATGAGCAATTGTAAAAATTTTGAAAAAAACAAAATAAAATGGAACTTTTCTGGTACTTTTGTCGCAAATCTATTTCGGAGTTAAAACTTTCAAGAAAAAATTAAGTTAAAATTTTTTCGGTACTTTAATCTTAATTTTGTAGTATTTTTTTGATACATAAATTATATGAGCACTTGTCAAAATTTTGAAAAAAATAAGATGCAAATTTTCTCGAATTTTGTCCCAAAAATTATTTAGGAGTGGTAAAAATTTCGACAAAAAAATTAACTGGGACTTATTTGGCACTTTTATGTTAAAAAAGACCTGCTAAAAAGAGTAATTTTACTTCTTAATTTTTGGCTTTATATTCAAATTTTCATCATTAAATTTTTTTTAATTAAAAAGAAATAAAATACCTATTGTTACATTTTTTTTTTAATGAAGGAAGATTATTACACTTTCCTTAAATATAGTAAATATACAGGGAGCGTTCTGGCCTGATTATTATTAGTGCGTGTCTGTGTGTGTGTGCGTCCGTGTGTATCCGTGTGAGGCTGGCATTGAGACCGTTCTGCTTAGCTTCTAGAACATTCTCGGAGGATCCTGGAGCTTCTGGAACATTCTCGAAGGTCATGATGACGTCACAGAATAATATTGCACAATTGTAAGAGCCGAATTGATGTCAACAGGTTCAAGGTTAATACGAGAAAAACAAGGATGATTGATTGATTCCTTATAGATAAAAAAAATTCATTTTTAATGCGCAAATATGCAGGCGTATATATGTGAAATTTTATGAGACATCCTGTTTTCGTCTATATGAATTTGATTTATTGCTTTCTTATCGACAAAACATTCGTTCAGTGCGCAAAGGATGCAGGTGTAGAGCTGAATTCATGTAAACAGGCTCAAGGTTATAAGGATAAAAACAAGGATTATTTATTGCTTTCTGGAAAGAATTTCTTTCGTCAACTACTTCAAGATTAGTGTATTGACACATTACATTTTTGCGCTGCAAAAATATATATTCCGAATGTGTGGATTATAATGCAGAACGTTCTGTAAAAACAGGTCCAAGGTTATAACGATAAAAACAAGGATGATTTATTGCTTCTTTATAGATAAAACATTTATTTGATGCACAACAGATTCTATAGTTGTAGTAGTTCGTGTCCGTGCTAACTTTCTAGAATATTCTTTTTGGAAAGAACTTATTTCGTCAACAGCTTCAAGGTTATTGTAATGACGCATCACATTTTGCGTTGCAAAAATTATATCCTGAACGTGTCGATTATAGTGTAGAACGTTCTAGAAGATTGTTGTATCACATGATGCAATATTGTGCAATGTCGAGAAACGAATTTTACGTGTTTCTACGTATAAAACATTGTTGCCTCATATGCTGAAATATTGCGCAATTTTGCGAAAACGAATTTTACGTGTTTCTACGTATAAAACATTGTTGCATCATAAGCTGCCATATTGTGCAATGTCACGAAAACGAATTTTACGTGTTTCTAGATGTAGAACATTGTTGCATCATATGATGCAATATTGCACAATGTCGCGAAAACGAATTTTACGTGTTCATACGTATAGAACATTGTTGCATCATATGATGCAATAGTGTGCAATGTCACGAAACGAATTTTACGTCTTTCTACGTATAGAACATTGTTGCATCATATGATGCAATATTGCACAATGTCGCGAAACGAATTTTACGTGTTTCTGCGTATAGAACATTGTTGCATCATATGATGCAATAGTGTGCAATGACACGAAACGAATTTTATGTGTTTCTACGTATAGAACATTGTTGCATCATATGATGCAATAATGTGCAATTTCGCGAAATCGAATTTCACGTGTTTTCTAGATGTAGAACGTTCTAGAACATTGTTGTATCACATGATGCAATATTGTGCAATGTCGAGAAACGAATTTTACGTGTTTCTACGTATAAAACATTGTTGCATCATAAGCTGCCATATTGTGCAATGCCACGAAAACGAATTGTACGTGTTTCTAGATGTAGAACATTGTTGCATCATATGATGCAATATTGCGCAATGTCGCGAAAACGAATTTTACGTCTTTATACGTATAGAACATTGTTGCATCATATGATGCAATAGAGTGAAATGTCACGAAACGAATTTTACGTGTTTCTACGTATAGAACATTGTTGCATCATATGATGCAATATTGCGCAATGTCGCGAAACGAATTTTACGTGTTTCTGCCGCTTTATTCTGGTATCGAGTAGCGGGCGAGGACTCGAGATAATGTTCAGATATGTTTAAACGTTTTGATTTTAGAAAACGTTTGCTGAACTAACCATCTAAGTCTGGATACATTTCATTAGTTTCTGCTTTCGTTCTCTAGAGATCACTTCTTTTTAATGCTCATAAAAGTTTGATTCCTTGGTCAACCCACAACGTTTGATAATCATTCTTTTGCCATATGCTAGGTCCGTCAACCTCTCGATGTGTTACATGAAATAAGATACTGCAAACAAGTTCGAAACTCGAAAGAGATATACTACAGAATGCACTTTATTCTAGGCTTTTTCACACGTGCTTTAACTTATACATATTAAGGGTGCACTGTCTGACACTTCTCGCTTCTTATGAAAAAAACACTTGATATGAAGCCACATGCCTTTTTTATTTACAGATATATGCTTGTTTTTTCAGCACCTTTTTCATCTCTTATTTAGAAAGGTCAGTTTTGCCTATTACATGTTGAAGTTTTAAAATATAATAAAATATTTCAAAATTGTCATCACCCACTAAAGCTACTGTATTAGTAGATGAGTAAGGCTGGGTTCTGACCCAAAAAGTAAGACGGAGCCTGGATGCGCATTATAAGGAGGACTCTGAATCTCACTTTTGAGTCACTTTTACAAGATGGACTCTGGATATGTATGTATGTATTCTGCTCATGCTAAAAGCTTCTAGAACATTCTGGGAGGATCATGATGACATCATATAATAATATTGCACAATTATAAGACCCGAATTCATGTAAACAGCTTCAAGGTTATATTTTGCTTTATCTGGGCATTTTCGACTGCGTCATATAGTTACGAGAAAAAAAAGGACGATTGATTGCTTCTTATAGCTAAACATTCATTTAATATGCAAAAGATGCAGGTTTACAGGTGAAATTTGATATGAAGGGCTATGTATGACATCCTGTTTTGTCTATATAAATTTCATTTATTGCCTCCTCATAGATAATACTTTAAACTAAAAACTCCTGCCTTTATTTATTTAGTGCACATTTAACTCATGAATAACATTCTGCAGTCTATAAAACTTCTGGAACTTTAGGATAAAGTGACAGATATATTATTAAAAAACATTCTACAGTTAAAGTGGTTCATGTCCGTGCTCAGATTCTAGAATATTTTGATGATGTCATCCTGAATTTCTACCTTACCGACATTGATACAAGAGGGCTACTGAGCCAAATCTATGTATTTAGATGGAAGAGATCTATTACAAGAGGGCTACTGAGTCAATTTTACAAGAGGAAGCTGCATCTCTACTTTACCGGCATCAAGGCCATTTCACATATGTCACAAAATAATAATAATAATATTGCGTAATTGCAAGTGTCAAATTTGTCTGAGAAGCTTTTCTACACGTTTTAAGAAAAAAAGTTTTAAAATATTCTTAATGTAGTTTAATGATAATAATAATCTGAGGCTATAATAATGCATAATTATTAAAAGAACGGTGGTTTGTTCGATATGGCTTTCAGTGAAAATTGTTTGATCAATGGAATAACATTCATATTTAAAAATGTTGAGGATATGAAAAGAAGATTAATAGCAGAGATGGTAATACGTATATATTGCTTTTCACGAAAGAAAAAAGGAGAAGGAGCTCATTTTAAAAATATTTTACTTTTATTATATCACACGTAAAAATAAAAATGATGAATATACCATAGGAGAGTATGAATCCAGCCAAGACAAAGAAGCATCAAAATAAGTGCTGAAACGAGAGCTGTTATGTCAATTTGGAGGAGTTAGATGAATATTATAAGAATGTGAATGTTGATTACATTACAACAGAAACGAAGTTTTTCTTTTCAAACTAACATTTATTAGATAATCTCAATGGTTTGAACATAAGCGCCTAGGGTTTAAGTAAAGAAGCAGTTTCAAGAAGGTCTACGAAACATTTTTCTTATAATGAAGAAAATAAAAGATGAATGATAATAATATGAGTGACGAAGAAGTTGCCAATGAAAATAACATCTATCATTTCACATGAATCAAAAACTTATCGTTCTAGAAAATTCAGTGGATTATCACTGAAACTCATTCAGACAATTCACGAAATATGAAAACTGCATTTTAATAGGAGAATTAATTGCTTCAATTTTTTATAAGTAGATTAGAAAGAAAGAAAAAACATACATAAGAGTGATAAAGGTCTTATAGCTGTATTCAAGTGTGGGAAATATACATATATTTAATCCTAAGTACATAAAAGTCAGTAGTGAAATAAAACTCTTGTTAAGGATGTTTTCGTTATATTTAATTAATAATAATAATAATGATAATAATACTCACAGCCGCTGTGTAAGGATAACAGCGGTAAAGACAAACTGCAAACTACACCATGATCCTAATTTTGTACCTACAACATCATCGCAAATGATTTCAAACATCGTATTAAAATAACTTATAACATCCTCATCTCATCAGTCACTTGACTTAGTCCGTGGCTATGACGAAAAACCGGGTTCACCCGAGAAAAAGTTTGAAAAAAAGAATAATGTTATGTCAGGGCACACGCTCTTATCAGATCACTTGATTACATTATAATAATGCGTCCGTGACTGATAATATATATACCGGGACAGCCCCGTGCATAATATTCAAAAAATAAAAAATCCAACTCTAACCAAAAATGCCTTCGACATATTGGGCTGCAACCATCTTCAGCCTGAGAAATTAATTTTTTAGAATAATGTCAGAGTTTTTTAATTCAGAAAAATGAAGTTTCAACTCACAAGAAAATGATAGTAAGGCATGAAGCATGTGCAAAAGAGAGAACCATGTGATGTAATTGACTTATAGGCTAAAGACTAAATTAATTTTTATATTCTAAAAAATCAACTCATAATATGGTGACAGCAAGGTATGAAGCATGTGTGTAGGCTAGAGGTCGAGCGAGAGAGAAAGAGAGAGAGTTGTATATTCAAAAAATTTTAATTAAAAAAAAAAATAATAATTTTGTAGCATTTTCGAGATTTCATGAGGCTTTGCGATTAAGCGACTCATAAACAGTTATAAATCTCACAGCATGCCTATGCGAATGAATTAAACCATATAAAAATTTTGCACAAATCTTGAAAAATACCAACAGATTCTTAAGAGATCTTGTTACATCCAGTGGATCAG
Organism: Andricus curvator; assembly: GCA_932195095.1. Lineage (NCBI taxonomy): Eukaryota > Metazoa > Arthropoda > Insecta > Hymenoptera > Cynipidae > Andricus > Andricus curvator. The sequence continues at coordinate 14,867 of CAKNYM010040713.1, forward strand.
AGTGAGAGATTCAGAATTTTATATCGATGTAGCTCAGATGTCAAATAAACTATTAGCAATTAATACCTGGTAGTCCCGTGATAATTTTTAATGGACTGTAAGAAACGTTAAAATCATATTTCGCATAATAGAGTAATCTGCTGAAAAGATTCAAGTTACCTACTTGAAACATTGAAATGAAGTATCATGAATGATCTAATGATAACATGAGCATCTACTTTCTGGAAGTCTTAAATCAACATTTAGTGATATAGAAATTTAATTAAATGATACTAAAAAAAAATGCTGATTGAAGTATTGATTACGTATATTAAAATATGCTATTATATAGAACAGCTGCAAATTTTGTTCTTTTCTTAGAACCAACATTTTTAAAAATTGTAGTTAAATAAATCCATTTAAAGGGACAAGGATTTCTGTTTAACAGAATAATGGTTATTCAGTTGATTCAACTGTTCCAAAAACTTAGTAGACGAGACTTTGTTTCACTAAAACGGGAACCTGGGTTAGCAAAGATTATCATAGAGTGCGCCACCATCGGATACGTTGCTTTTTCTTGTAGTTGCAATCACGTTTTCCCTGTAGAATCTGTAGAATCTTGATAAACTATTAAAATGTATGTGGAAGAAAGAGAAAGAATAGGAGATGTGGTGGATGAGGAGGATACGATAAACAATAGAGGGTGAGGAGGATGAGGAGGATACGATAAATATTATAGTTAAGTCAAGTAGGTACTCAAAATGCGACAGGTGTTTAATAAAACCGCCTTCTGAACTGCCGCCAGTACCCTACTGACTCCTAAATGTTCAAGATGTTCACTGCATCTTGCGTGCACATTGCCTGTAGCCTTAGCTCGCTATCCTTATGGATCTTGGTTGTATAGGTTGCCTGCAAATTTCGGTTAAGTGGACAAGCAATGTCGATGATGCAGACTCTTCCACCTTTTTTTTCTCGCATCACGATGTCAGGTCGATTGGCTCGGATGTAATGGTCCGTCTGGATGGTCACATCCCAATATAAGATGTAATCTTCATTTTCTAAAACGGGCATTGGAATGTATCTATAAAAAGGCATCCATTCGGTTAAGAGTCCTAGGTTTAGGGCAAGTTGTTGATGTATAATGCCCGCCACATCATTATGTCTGTGCGTATATTCTCTTTGAGCCATTACGCGACAACCATCAATAATGTGCTCGATGGATTCGTTGGTATCTCCAAATAATCGGCACCGGTCAACCACGTTTTGATGTAACACGTGTTTGCGATAATTCCTGGTGCTGACAACCCTATCCTGAATCGCAATGACGAATCCTTCCGTTTCTGGATACAGGACTCCCTTTCTCAGCCAAATATTGGATGCCTCACTATCCACTTCATATTGATCTAACGTTTTGGTATGTTCGCCGTGGATGGCTTTCTGTCTCCATTGCGTTTATAGTTCCTGTATGGTTTCTGCCCTGATATTCAAGGCCTCCTCTGAGGACAAATTCAAGGGCGTGTAGTCAAGATCCGCTTTACAGATCGTATTGTAAAGCGTAACATCTCGCTTGCTGTTAAAATAGTCCCGCAACTGTATAACTTGTGACTTACACAGTTTGCTGACATCTACAATGCCCCTAACCCCTATAATCTCATCCAATATTGCTGGTGTCAATGTCTCGATGTACCGAGGGTGGATGATTTTAATATCATGGTGTATCAGCTTTCTGGTTCGATTTCCTTTTTTATATTGAGTCAGTCGACCCAATTTGCACCTTACTTTGCTGACATCCATATCCAACCTGATCTTCCATGGTGGATCTCGCTCCCGTTTTGGGGCAAAGACTGCATTTATAGGCCTAGTTCTGCGGCCCAACGTTCTAACGGTTACCATAGCTGCACAGTCTACAAGAGTTTGAACCTCTAACGCATTTTGTGTTGCGTTCAAATGCATAGGTAAAACCTTGCTGTTCAGGTGTTCTATTAGTGCACGCAGATCATTTGTGACGTTCATCTTGGGCAGTGAATGCCTTTGTGTTGGTTCTACATGTCTGAACTCTAGTAAAGCATGACCAAAATTCCTCTCAAGGTGCTGTAGTTTTTCTGGGACTTCGCTGTTTAGATCATCGTTTAGAATGTCCGGATGTGGTTCTAGTCCATCCGGTACTTGATGTTCATTATCCCTAGCACCTATGCCTTCAGCTGCAATCAAGTCCTCGCTGTCCACATCTTCCAATGGAAGTTCATCAATAGGAAGCTGCTGTTCTACTTCCATTTCGATAGCAGCTATTTCAACAGCCGAAAGCAATTTGTTTACAGATATTGAGCGTTTTTGATCTGCTAGATTCTGCTCATTTATTCTTGTGGCTAGTCCTGAGTACTTAAGTAAGAGGAGACGATGATGTTCTCTCCTTACACTTTTCCCACTTTTCTTTGCTTGTTCGTGTGACGCGGCTTCCTCTAACTGCTGTTCATTCCCGTTGTTTTTCCATTTCAAATGAACCTGCTGTTTAATCTCCATTGATCGATCGTCTGAGATGAGTAGATTTGTCCTGATGTCCTTCACCTTAGCGGTAAGATCTCTTAGTGTGACTTTCTCTATTTGAGGATACTTTGCGTCAAATTTCGTTCTAAAATTTTGTCCTTTTTTGCGTGAGGTTTCAAACTTCGCACTTTCATAATAGAGACGCATCAATTCCTCATTCATTGTGGTATCCCACTTGATGCTCTCCCATGGTATTTCTGTTGAAGTGGTTGGCTGCAAATAGCTAACGCTAGCCAAAGCATCCTCAGCAGGCACAGTTGATGTTTCACTGCTTACCGTATGTCGCAGATGTTCTTGCTGGCCAGCTGTTTGATTAGTGAGATCTGCCTGACCATCTCGCAGCTCAACATCACCACCGTCCCGCATGTTGTGGCCCCCAGCGGTGGCTCCAGGGGCGCCCCGACGATCCTCGGGTAGCGACAAGCGTTTAAAATTTTTTTAAATACTCTCCCTTATTATTTATGGGTTTTGGTGTTCCTCTTAGTCACTATCCTCTTCGTTCTCTGCCTGTCTGGCATGGGAAACACTATCAGTAGCAATGCTACGGCCAACATAGCCGTCAAATTCATGAGAGGAAAGCTCAAGCCCTACCGCGATGACAACGCGAGAACACCTTCGGCAGAGACATTATTCTATTATTCATTATTATTATTTTATTATTTTTTTAGATTATTTATTATATATATATATATATATCATGATATATATATTTATATATATTATATATATATATATATCACATTATTCTATTATTATTATTACTATTAATTAAAAATAACTAAAAAATCCTTAACAAGAGTTTTATTTCACTACTGACTTTTATGTACTTAGGATTAAATATATGTATATTTCCCACACTTGAATACAGCTATGAGAACTTTATCACTCTTATGTATGTTTTTTCTTTCTTTCTAATCTACTTATAAAAAATTGAAGCAATTAATTCTCCTATTAAAATGCAGTTATTATATTTCGTGAATTGTCTGCATGAGTTTCAGTGATAATGCACTGAATTTTCTAGAACGGTAAGTTTTTGATTCATGTTTAATGATAGATGTTATTTTCATTGGCAACTTCTTCGTCACTCATATTATTATCATTCATCTTTTATTTTCTTCATTATAAGAAGATGTTTCGTAAACCTTCTTGGAACTGCTTCTTTACTTAAACCATAGGCGTTTATGTTCAAACCATTGAGATTATCTAATAAATGTTATTTTGAAAAGAAAAACTTCGTTTCTGTTGTAATGTAATCAACATTTACATTCTTATAATATTCACCTAACTCCTCCAAATTGACATAACAGCTCTCGTTCCAGCACTTATTTTGATGCTTCTTTGTCTTGGCTGGATTCATACTCTCCTATGGTATATTCATCATTTTTATTTTTACGTGTGATTTAATAAAAGTAAAATATTTTTTAAATGAGCTCCTTCTCCTTTTTTCTTTCGTGAAAAGCAATATATACGTATTACCATCTCTGCTATTAATCTTCTTTTCATATCCTCAACAATTTTATATATGAATGTTATTCCATTGATCAAACAATTTTCACTGAAAGCCATATCGAACAAACCACCGTTTTTTTAATAATTATGCATTATTATATCCTCAGATTATTATTATCATTAAACTAAATGTAGAATATTTTAAAACTTTTTTTCTTAAAACGTGTAGAGAAGCTTCTCAGACAAATTTGACACTTGCAATTGCGCAATATTATTATTATTTTGTGACATATGTGAAATGGCCTTGATGCCGGTAAAGTAGAGATGCAGCTTCCTCTTGTAAAATTGACTCAGTAGCCCTCTTGTAATAGATCTCTTGCATCTAAATACATAGATTTGGCTCAGTAGCCCTCTTGTATCAATGTCGGTAAGGTAGAAATTCAGGATGACATCATCAAAATATTCTAGAATCTGAGCACGGACATGAACCACTTTAACTGTAGAATGTTCTCTAATAATATATCTGTCACTTTATCCTAAAGTTCCAGAAGTTTTATAGAATGCAGAATGTTCTTCATGAGTTAAATGTGCACTAAATAAATAAAGGCAGGAATTTTTAATTAAAAGTATTATCTATAAGGAGGCAATAAATCAAATTTATATAGACAAAACAGGATGTCATACATAGCCCTTCATATCAAATTTCACCTGTAAACCTGCATCTTTTGCATATTAAATGAATGTTTATCTATAAGAAGCAATAAATCATCCTTGTTTTTTTCTCGTAACTATATGACGCAGTCGAAAATTCCAAGATAAAGCAAAATATAACCTTGAAGCTGTTTACATGAATTCGGTTCTTATAATTGTGCAATATTATTATATGATGTCATCAGGATCCTCCGAGAATGTTCTAGAAGCTTTTAGCATAAGCAGAATACATACATACATATCCAGAGTCCATCTTGTAAAAGTGACTCAAAAGTGAGATCCAGAGTCCTCCTTATAATGCGCATAGAGACTCCGTCTTACTTTTTGGGTCAGTACTCAACCTTACTCATCTACTAATACAGTAGCTTTAGTGGGTGATGACAATTTTGAAATATTTTATTATATTTTAAAACTTCAACATGTAATAGGCAAAACTGACCTTTCTGAATAAGAGATGAAAAAGGTGCTGAAAAAACAAGCATATATCTGTAAATAAAAAAGGCATGTGGCTTCATATCAAGTGTTTTTTTTTATAAGAAGCGAGAAGTGTCAGACAGTGCACTCTTAATATGTATAAGCTAAAGCACATGTGAAAAAGCCTAGAATAAAGTGCATTCTGTAATATATCTCTTTCGAGTCTCGAAATTGTTTGCAGTATCTTATTTCATGTAACACATCGAGAGGTTGACGGACCTAGCATATGGCAAAAGAATGATTATCAAACGTTGTGGGTTGACTAAGGAATCGAACTTTTATGAGCATTAAAAAGAAGTGATCTCTAGAGAACGAAAGCAGAGACTAATGAAATGTATGCAGACTTAGATAGTTAGTTCAGCAAATGTTTTCTAAAATCAAAACGTTTAAACATATCTGAACATTATCTCGAGTCCTCGCTCGCTACTCGATACCAGAATAAAGCGGCGAAAACACGTAAAATTCGTTTCTCGAAATTGTGCAATATTGCATCATGTGATGCAACAATGTTCTAGAACGTTCTACATCTAGAAAACACGTGAAATTCGATTTCGCGAAACTGCACACTATTGCATTATATGATGCAACAATGTTCTATACGTAGAAACACGTAAAATTCGTTTCTCGACATTGCACAATATTGCATCACGTGATACAACAATCTTCTAGAACGTTCTACACTATAATAGACATGTTCGGGATATAATTTTTGCAACGCAAAATGTGATGCGTCATTACAATAACCTTGAAGCTGTTGACGAAAGAAATTCTTTCCAAAAAGAATACTCTAGAAAGTTAGCACGGACACGAAATACCACAACTATAGAATCTGTTGTGCATCAAATAAATGTTTTATCTATAAGGAAGCAATAAATCATCCTTGTTTTTATCGTTATAACCTTGGACCTGTTTTTACAGAACGTTCTGCATTATAATCCACACATTCGGAATATATATTTTTGCAACGCAAAAATGTAATGTGTCAATACACTAACCTTGAAGTAGTTGACGAAAGAAATTCTTTCCAGAAAGCAATAAATCATCCTTGTTTTTCTCCTTATAACCTTGAGGCTTTTTACATGAATTCAGCTCTGCACCTGCATCTTTTGCGCACTGAACGAATGTTTTGTCGATAAGAAAGTAATAAATCAAATTCATATAGACGAAAACAGGATGTGACATAAAATTTCACATAATATACGCCTGCATATTTGCGCATTAAAAATGAATGTTTTATCTTTAAGGAAGCGATAAATCATCCTTGTTTTTCTCGTATTAACCTTGAACCTGTTGACATCAATTCGGCTCTTACAATTGTGCAATATTATTCTGTGACGTCATCATGACCTTCGAGAATGTTCCACAAGCTCCAGGATCCTCCGAGAATGTTCTAGAAGCTGAGCAGAGCGGTCTCAATGTCAGCCACACACACAAATACACACACACACGCACAAGTTTGTGGTTTGTTTTGATCCGAGAATTTTGTAGTAACAAAGTGCCGGTTTTAGTTAGAAGGTAAGAAATATTTACTCAAAGTAATAATATTTCGTTTCTAATTTGTATAAAAAAGTTTTATTCCAATAATTATCGTGTATTTTAGAGTTATTTTCGAATAATTGTATTTTGAAATCGTTTTACCAGTTTTCGGGTTAGGTTTGTTCTGACAGATTAAATATTTAGAAGGTTTAGAGTAATGATATTATTTGAATGTTGAATCATTATAACTGTTTTGGAAAAGAATAAAATTTACTTATTGTTAATATAATTTTGATTTATTGTTTATAAAACGTCTGTAAGCTTATCTTAAAATACAAAATTTGTAGCACTCCTCAAATTATTGTGAGACAATCTGCACTGTTAAAAAAACATTTTTTCTTCAAATTTCGGCGGACATAATCCCTCAAATATGTTAATAATATTAAACGTAAATATATTTATCTTATTTTTATTAAATTTTACTAATTTTTCTTCATAAATTGTTTTTTATTCAATAATTATGAATTGAAATCGAAACGCGTCACATTACCAAACAAGGTAGGACAACTTGCCGCAGATGCACTTTTTGGAAAACACATTAATTAACTGTTTTAATGAACTTCAATTAAATTATCTCCATGCATAGAGCATTGGTAAGATATTAGCCTAAACAAAATATATTTTATTACAATATTTTACTTTATATTTGAATTTTAATCGTGCATTTTTCTTTATGTGCGCCGCATTCGCCGCCGCTCCCCTATGAAGACAGATTCGACAAAATGCTACGAAAAAACTTTCTTCATTTCAAAATGTTCCACAAAAATTACCTCTAACTCTTTTATGATATGTTGCAGAGTACGCGAGTAAAATTAAAAAATTCAATTTTTCAAAAAGAAAGGCTCGTGGCCACAAAATGATTGGACCTGCATTAAACTTACAGAATATATTTTTTATATAAGCAAGCATTTTTAAAAAATATTGAATAAAATAAAAAAAATGGATTTTTTCGTAAATACCAGAAAGATAAAGTCGAATTTTATAGAAACCCCCACATTCTTCATATTATCCAATAGTTTCAAAAAACTTGTACTTATATAAAACCGACATTGGGAAAGTTTTACGCAGGCTAATCATTTTTGTGGTCATGATAATTTTTTTTTCGAATAATTGAATAGAATTTTTTTTTCTGGCGAGCAATGCAATATATCATAAAAGAGTAAGATTTATTTTTTATAACAAATTTTAAAATGAACAACGTTTTTTCTCATCATTTTCTCCAATCTTTAGTTGTTTCTAAAAAAATGCGAAAATTAGATTTTTCGAAAAAAAGTTCTCGCGACCATAAAAATGGTTTGGCCCACATAAAACTCGAAGGATGTTTTGCTTACAGAAGTACTAATTTAGTAAAAAAATTTAGCACGAAAAAATGTGGGGTTTTTGAGAAAATCTACTTTTAATATTTTCATTGTAAATTTCGAAAAAGAACAAATAATCTCGTTAGAGACTGGAAAGACAACTTGAATATATCAATCAGGTCGAAAGTTATGAAGGGTTTAAAAAAAATTGTATTTTTTTTAAACAGTCTGCATAATTTAAAATGGATTCGGTCCCTCTTTTTTTCTTTTTTCAGTTTTACGTATCACTTAACTTCAAATGTCTTTCAAAAGTTCAAAAAAATTTGAAATAAAAATAAAAAATATTAATTATTTTCTTAAAACATAAAGATTTAGGGGTTAAGACTATTATAAAAGGGATTTTTATGGTTTCGTAGTTAAGCGTTACGTAGCCCCGGGTAGAAATGAGGGGAAGTGAGGGGAAATGAGGGTAGTGAAACTAGGGAATTTGAGGGAAAAGGAAGTAGGGGAGCTTGGGGGAAATGACGGGAGGGAAAGTGGGAGAAATTAGGGCTAGAAAAGTAGGAGAATTGAGGTGAAAGGAAGTAAGGGGAGTTAGGAGAAATTAGGAGAGGGAATTGAGGGGAAATGAGGATAGAGAAAGTAGCGGGAGTGGAAAGGCGGGAAGTAGGGGAAATGAGGAGCGGAGGAGTTAGGGAAGTAAGGGAAATAAGGGAAGGGGAAGTATAGGAAGTGAAGGAAAAACAGTAGATGGAAAGTAGGGAAAGTAAGAAAAATGAGGGGAGGGGAAGTAAGAGAAATAAGGGGAAATGAGTGAAGGCAAAGTATGGGATGTGAGGGAAATTAGTAAAGCGTATGTAGGGGAAGTGAGGGGAAATGAGGGGAGTGAAACTAGGGAAATTGAGGGGAAAGGAAGTAGTAGAAGTTAGGGGGAATGAGGGGAGGGAAAGTGGGTGAAATTAGGGATGGAAAAGTAGAAGAATTGAGGGGAAAGGAAGTGAGGGAAGTTAGGAGAAATGAGGTGAGGGAAGTGAGGGGAAATAAGGGAAGAGAAAGTAGGGGGAGTGAGAAGGCGGAAAGTAGGGGTGATGAGGGGCGGAGAAGTTAGGGAAGTGAGGGGAAGTATAGGAAGTGAAGGAAAAACAGTAGATGAAAAGTAGGGAAAGTAAGAGAAATGAGGGGAGGGAAGTGAGGGAAATAAGGGGAAATGGGTCAAGGGAAAGTATGAAAAGTGAGGAAAATGATTAAAGCGTAAGTAGGGGAAGTTAGGGGAAATAAGAAAAGGGACACTAGGGGAATCAAAAGGAAAGGAAGTAGGGGACTTTAGGGGAAATAAGGGGAGGAAACGTAGGGGAATTTAGGGAAAATAAATTAGGGTAAGTTAGGGGAAATTAGAGGAGAAAAAGTAGGGGAAGTGAGGAGAAATCGCGGAAGGGGAAGTAGGCGAAATAATGGGACAGGAAATAGGGGAATTGTGAATAAAATTGAGGGGAAAGGAAGTAGGGGAAGTAAGGGGAAATGAGGAGAGGGAAAGTATGGGAATTGAGAGGAAATGAGGAAAGAGAGAGTAGGGAAAGTGATGGTAGAAGAAGTAGGGGAAATTAGGGAAAGTTATGGAAGGAAAAATAGGGGAAATTCGGGAAAATTATGGGAAGGGAAGTAGGGGAAGTAAGGTTAAATGAGGGGAAGATATGTAGCAAAGGCTTGTAGAGGGAAAGTGAGGGGGAATGAAGGGAGGGGAAGTGAGTGAAGGGGAAGCGAGAAGACATGAATAGGGAAGGGGGAGTATGTGAAGCAGGGAAAAATTAAGGAGGAAAATGAGGGGAAATTAGGGAATGTGAGGGGCAATAAGGCGAGGGGAAGTAGGGGAAATTGAGGAGGATAAGTAGAAATGACTGTAAATGAGGAAAAGTTATGGAAGGAAAAAAGGGGAAATTAGGGGAAGGGAAGTAGGGGGAGTGAGATTAAATGAGGGGTAGATATATAGCGAAGGTGAGTAGAGGGAAAGTGAGGGGAAATGAAGGGAGGGGAAGTGAGTGTAGGGGCAGTGAGGAGAAATGAAGGGAAATTAGAGAAGGGGGAGTATGTGAAGCAGGGAAAATTGAGGAGGAAAAGTGAGGGGAAATTAGGGGAGGGGAACTAGGGAAAGTGAGGGATAATATGGCGAGGGGAAGTAGGGGAAATTGGGGAGGATAAGTAGAAGTGAGTGTAAATGAGGGGAAGTAGGGGAAATGATTATAAATGAGGATGAGTAGGGTGGGGGAAGTGAGGATTGGGCAAGCGAATGAGTGATCAATTTTGATTATATTTGATTGATGTACTTACTGTTCGCATATCTCCTGGAGTAGTTACCCAAGCATATACCATATAACCTGGTATGCAAAGCATCGAGGACAATGCAGTGAACCAGCCGAAGACATGTGCCCACAATGGGTAATTGTAGTCGAGATACTTTATCGGTGTCCACTGCACCAGATTAAAGATGAAGACACCCTAAGGAAATTAAAATTAATTTTTATTATCCCTACTATTTCAGCTACTACTTACTAGAATGGCTTTTAAAAAAGTTATTTAAACTCCACATATGTAGTGCACTGTTTGTTATTTTGAATGGGAAATCTGTCGCTGGGGATCGAACCACAGAACTTCCAATTGCCGGTCAGGTGCTTTCCCATTAAGCTACTAGAGAGATCGAGAGAAGAAACTTTTTTCAGAAAATACACGCATTATTTTGCCAGGTGGTAAATAAAATTTTTCAAGGAATCTGTATTATCGTCAGAGAATAACAGAAAATTTCTAAAGTCTTTTCAGACTAGATGGAGCTATGAATGAAAAATTATTTTTAATTGGCAAAATAATGCGTGTATTTTCTGAAAAAACTTTCTTCTTTCGATCTTTCTAGTAGCTTAATGGGAAAGCACCCGACCGGCAATAGCAAGTTCTGTGGTTCGATTCCCAGCGGAGCGAAAGGAGAAGATCTTTTTTCAGAAAAAAATTAATGAAAAATAATTTTTCATTCATATCTCCATCTAGTCTGAAAAGACGTTAAAAATTTTGTGTTATTCTCTGACGATAATACAGATTCCTTGACAAATTTGATTTACCACCTGGCAAAATAATGCGTGTATTTTCTGAAAAAAGTTTCTTCTCTCGATCTCTCTAGTAGCTTAATGGGAAAGCACCCGACCGACAATCGGATGTTCTGTGGTTCGATTCCCAGCGGAGCGAAAGGAGAAGATATTTTTTCAGAAAAAAATTAATTAAAAATTATATTTTTTACGCAATCATAAAAAATATATCAATTATTTCCACTTTAAACGAGATTTTAAAAAATGTCAAGAGTTTCAAAATATTAGAAAGATTTTCACTGATTTGAAAGAATTTCAAGATATTTTGAGAGATTTTCAGGTATTTCAAAAAACGACAAAGTATTTCAAAGAATTACAAAATCTTTCTGAAATTTAACGAGATTTTTAAAGCTTCTGAGGGATATCATGAGATTTTAAGGCATTACAAAAGTTTTTGGACATTTCAAACGATTTCAAGGGATTTCGAGAAGTTTTACAAATTTAAAATGATTTAAAAAGATTTCAAGAGTTTGATGAAATTACCAAACACAATTTCAGAGTCAAGAGGATTTGAAAGGATTTCAAGAGATACCAAAGCATTTTCATGAAGTTTGCAAGATGTAAGGGAATTAAATGGGCTTTCGAAGAACTGAAGGGATTTCACGAGATTTCTACGGATTTTAGGGGGTTTTAATGGATTTTAATAAATTTCCAAAGATTTATAAATATTTTACAGGATTTAAAGAGATTCGGAAAGATTTCCACGGTTTTAAAATATTGCACTGAATTTGTAAGGGATTTCAAAGATTTCAAGGGTTCTCGTAATATTTCGAAATATTTAACGAAATCGCAAGGATTTTAACCGATTTTTAGAGATTTTGAGGGATTTCAAGGGACTTCAAAGGATTATAAGGGATTTTGAGGATTTTAAACAATTTTAAGGATTTCAGAAGATTTCACGGAATCTTAAAGAATTTTACGAACTTTCCACAGTTTTTAAAAAGAGTTTTAAGTGATTTTCACATGATTTAGAATTTTTTAAGGGATTTACAAAATCTTCAGTAGAATTCAGGGATTTTTAAAATCCCTGATTTCGTGAATTTCAAATGACTTAATAGAATTTCTGACTATAAACGAATATTATACACGATTTTAAAGGATTTTGAGGAACTTTAATGGCTTTTAAAATATTTTAAGGATTTCAAGAGATACGATAAGATTTCCATGGATTTGAAAGATTTCACTGAATTTAAAAGGGATTTCAAATATTTCAAGGGATTTCGTAATATTTCACGGATTTTCAAGGATTTTAACCGACACTTAGAGGTTTTAAGAAAATTCCAGGGATTTTCAAGATTTTAAGCGATTTCAAGGATTTCAGAAGATTTCATTGAATCCTGAAGAATTTGAAGGGATTTCCACAGTTCATTAAAAGGATTTCAAAGGAATTTTTAGAGAGCTAAATCGATCTAGAGGGATTTCAAGAAATTATTTTCGATATTCAAGGAATTCAAAAAATTTGAAGGAACTTTGGCACGATTATAAAATTTTTGAAAGATTGACAAAATCTCAAAAAGAATTCAGGGGATTTCAAAAGATTTCAAATGATTTCAAAGGATTTCCTAATATTTCAAAGGAATTTCAAGTCTTCTAACCGATTTTTAGAGATTTAAAGCGATTTCCAGGGATTTTGAAGATTCCAAGTGATTTCAAGAATTTCAGAAAATTTCACGGAATCTTAAAGAATTTTAAGGGATTTTCACAGTTTGTTAAGAGGATTTCAACGGGTTTTTAGGGAGCCAAATCGTTTAAGAGGGATTTTAGGAAAATATGTTCGATATTCAAGGAATTCAAAAAATTTGAAGGAATTTCGACACGATTAAAAAAATTTTGAAATATTTACAAAATAATTCAGGGGATTGCAAAAGATTTTCAACAATTTCAAAGGATTTCCTAATATTTTTAAGAAATTTCCAGTCTTCTAACCGATTTTTAGAGCTTTTACGCGATTTCCAGGGATTTTGAAAATTCCAAGTGATTTCAAGAATTTCAGAAGATTTCACGGAATCTTAAAGAATTTTACGGGATTTTCACAGTTTGTTAAAAGGATTTCAAGGGATTTTTAGAGAGCAAAATCCTTCTAGAGAGTTTTCAAGAAATTATTTTCGCTATTCAAGGAATTCAAAAAATTTGAAGGAATTTTTACACGATTAAAAAATTTTTGAAAGATTTACAAAATCTACAAAAGAATTCAGGGGATTTCAAAA
>CAKNYM010040713.1:42474-62599 GCA_932195095.1 Andricus curvator
TGAAAATGGAAATCTACAATATCGATCAAAGTTATATCCTCTAATACAGAAAATATTTAACGTCCTCAGACTAGACGACCATCGATATTGTAGATTTCCATTTTCACAGTGTGTGTGAAAGGATTTCTCTTCGGATCGATCGTTACCATCTCCGGTGATAATACAGATTCCTAGTAACAATTGATTTGTTATTATGGTTAAAAATCGCAACTATTTGGTTGAAAACAAATCTGTGTTGGTTGAGGATTTAAACTATTCTGTTGAAAATTCAACTATTTTTGGTATAAAATTAAAATCCTTTTTCTGAGTGAAATATCATATATCACGTTTTTCGTTCAGAATTCATCTTTTTGGTAGAAAATGCAACTACTTAGTTGGAAGTGGAACTAATTTGTTAAAAATTCATTTATTTGGTTGATGATTCATCATTTTAGTTTAAAAACCTTTCTTTTGTTCAAAATTTAATTATTTTGTTGAAAATTATGTTTTCTAGATGAGAATTAATTGTTTTAACTGAAAACTTAACTCGTGAATGTTTGGTTCAAAATTTATCTTCTTAAGTAGAAAATTCAAATATTTGGTTTAAAATTCTTGTATTTTATTGAAAATTCGAATTTTTTGGGAGAATATTTAATCTTCTTGATGACTAATTCATCTTTTTGGTTGGACATTCCTTTAAAAATTCAAATATTTGGTTAAAAATGCATGTATCTATTTTGGTAGAAAATTCATCTTATTGGTGGAAAATTGGTCTTTTTGGTTGAAAATGAGTTTTTAGTTATTTAGAATTAAATTTTTTTACTGGAAATGTAACTGTTCGATTTTTTGTCGAAAATTTATATTTTTTTATAAAAATGTAATCTTCTTGGTTGAAAATTACACTATTTACTTGAAAATTTCCTTTAATTTTATTGAAAATTAATTTCTTTGCAGAAAATTCAACTTTTATATTTTTATTTTTAAATTTATCTGTTTTAGGTGAAAATTCAACTATTTGTTGAAAATCCGTCTTTTTGGTAAAATAGTACTCTCATTACTTAAATTTTCATCTTTTTGGTTAAAAATTCATTTCTTTTGTTGAAAATTTAACTGTTTTGTTGAAAATTTGTTTGTTTTTGGTTGAAAATTTATTTTACTAACTGAAAATTATCCTATTTTATTTTTGGTAGAAAATTTATCTTTTTAGTTTGAAATTCATATATTTGGTTGAAAATTAAATTTTTTTATTTGAAGATTCATCATTTTAGTTGAAAATTCAGCTTAACTATTCCATTTTTTGTGGAAAATTTACCTTCTTAGATAGAGAATGAAATGTAATGTTTTTCGTTAAAAAATTACGTGTTAAGTAGAAAATTTAACTATTCTATTTTTTGTTAAGAATTCATTTCTTTCATTGAAAAAAAAACTGTTTACTGGGAAATTCGTTTTTTTTGTTGATAGAGAAAACATCTTTCGATTGAAAAATCCACTATTTGGTCAAAATTTCATATTTTTGGTTGAAAATTCATCATTGTGATTAAAAATTAATTTCTTCGGTTGAAAATTCGTTTCTTTTTAGTTGGAAATTAATGTTTTCAACTGAAGATTTTCGCTTGCAAATTTACATTTTTAGTTGAAAATTAATTAACTTGGTTGAAAACTCGTTTTTATTTTTAAATTTACTTTTCTAACTGCAAATAGGGATATTATATTTTTGATTTGTAAATTTATCTTTTTCACTTTAAAATTGAATTATTTTGCTGAGAATTCATTTTTTGTTGTTGAAAATTGTCTTAACTGAAAATTGAATTTTTCTCTTTTTTATTGAAAAATCGTTTTCGGATGAAAAAAACAAACTATTTGGTTGAAAATTTCTTTTTTTGTTGTTGAAATATCAACTATTACATGTTTCGTTAACAATTTATCTCTTTTGGATGAAAAATCAACCGCTTGGTTGGAAAGTTAAATTACTTATTAAAAAAATTATTTTTGTTCGGTTGAATATTCATCATTTTAGTTGAAAATTGAACTGTTTTATAGAAAATTCATATTTTTTGGTTGAAATATCAACTATTACACGTTCCGTTAAAAATTTATCTTCGTTGGCTGAAAAATCAACTATTTGGTTAGAAAGTTAAATTACTTATTAAAAAATTTATTTTTGTTCGATTGAATATTCATCATCTTGGTTGAAAATTAAACTGTTTTATAGAAAATTCGTCTTTTTCACATGAAAATTCAACAATTTGTTAGAAAATTAAACTACTTTGTTGCAAACTAACTTTTTTGTTTATGATTCATATTTCTGGTGGAAAATGCAACTATTTGCTTAAAGTATAAACAATTTTAATGAAAATCTAACTATTTTAGTGGAAAATTATCTTTATTGTTGAAAAATCGTCTTTTTAATTAGAAAATTATTCTTGTTTCTTGAAAATTCTTCTTTTTGGTTGAGGATTCAACTATTTTGTTGAAAATTTATCTTGTTTGTTTGCATTTAACAGGTTGAATATTTGTTCTCTTTTTTGTTTGAAAACTAATTT
This sequence comes from Andricus curvator, assembly GCA_932195095.1. Taxonomy (NCBI): domain Eukaryota; kingdom Metazoa; phylum Arthropoda; class Insecta; order Hymenoptera; family Cynipidae; genus Andricus; species Andricus curvator. The sequence goes on from CAKNYM010040713.1 coordinate 44,997, forward strand.
TTTAAACTGAAAATTTGAGGTTTTCATTTTTGGTCCAAAAAATATCTTTTAAGTTGAAAATTCAATTATTTGGTTTAAAATTTATCTTTCTTGATTGAAAAGTCATCTATTTGGTCGAGGATGCGATTATTTTGTTGAAAATTCGTTTTTTTCTCGTTTAATTCAACTAATTCAACATTCGTCTTTTGGTAGAAAATCCAATTTTATGTTAGAAAAGTCAACTTTCTTGGTTGAAAACTAACTTTTTTGTTGAAAATTCAACTTTTTTGTTGAAAATTCCACTTTTCGGGTTGGAAATTCAACCATCTTCTGAAAAAGTCATTCTTTTTGATAAAATCATCTTGTTTGGTTGAAAGTACAACTATTTTGTTGAAAATGTAATGTATTTTAATTTAAAATTTTAGGAACTCAAAGTGTTTCAAATTGAATTTAGTATGGTATTTACATTTTTTTATTTCAGATTTTAAACACTTTCCCCTATTTTCATATTTCCCTATTCCACATCTTTATCCCTTTTTTAAAAATTCTTCTGTTACCCGCTGTTTTCAAGAAACTTCTTCTTTGTTCCCTTTTTTTTCGCTTAAATGCGAAGTAAATTAGTAGAACCTGATAAGACAATCTTTTTTTTTTTAATTTTTGGTTGAAAAGACTAGGATTATATTTTTGATTCGGAATTGATCTCGTTGGGTTGAAAATCCTAATATTGGAATGAAAATTTAATTATTTTATTGAAAATGTAACTATTTTATTGAAAAGTCATCTTTTTAATCAAAAATTCAACTACTTGATTGAATAATGAACTACTTTGTTAAAAATTCAGTTTTTTGGTTAAAGATTCATAATATTATTTACAAATTCAACCATTTGATTAAAAATTTAATTATTTTGTTGAAAATTATTTTTTTTATGAGGAATAATTTTTTCAACTGAAAATTTGCTTTTTTTCACATTTGGTTCAAAATTGATCCCTTTGAAAGAAATTGATAGTTCCTAATTGAAAATTCATCTATTTGGTTGAAAATTCATCCATTTTAATTAAAAATGCAACTGTTTGGTTAAAAATTAATCTGTTCTGGTTGAGGATTAAACTATTTGTGATGAAAACTCGTCTTTTTAAAAAAAAAAAAAAACAACCACTTTCTTTCAACTTAAACTACTGTTAAAAAAATTAATTTTTGTTTGTTTAAAAATTCATCATTTTAGTTGAAAATTCATATTATCGGTTAGTAAATTGAACTGTTTCGTAGAAAATTCGTCATTTTAGATTGAAAATTCATTAAATGGCTGTAAAATATAAATATTTGGTTGTAAATTCATATTTTTGTTTCAAAATTTGACTACTTGGTTATAATTGAACAATTTTTATTAAAATTTAACTATTTAGAAGATAATGAAATTTTTGGTTGAAAAATCATATTTTTGGGTTGAAAGTTCAACTGTTTTACAAATTCAAAATTCAACAATTCTGTAGAAAAATAAACCTTTTTTGCTGAAAATTACAATTTTTTGTTGAAATTTTTGTTTTTTGTATAAAAATCAATTTTTTTAATCTGAAAATTGAGCTATTCATTATTGGTCAGAAATGTATCCTCCACAAGTTGAAAAATTAACTGTTTGGGAGAAAATTCATGTATTTTGTTGAAAATTCGTCTTTTTGGTTGGAAAATTAGTCTTTGCTAAAATTCGTCTTACTGGTTGAGGATTCAACAATTTGGTTGAAAATTCATCTTTTTTTTGTAGAAAATTCTTCTTTTTGATTGAAAATTGAACGATTTCGTTGAAACATATTTTTTTCATGAAAATACATTTTCTAACAGAAAATGCAACTAATTGATTTTTGGTTGAAAATTTATCTTTTAAGTGGAAAATTCTGCTACTTGGTGGGAAATTCATGTATTTCGTGGAAAATTCGACTTTTTTAGTAGTTAATTAATATTCTTCATTGAAAATTCATCATTCTGGCCGAGAATTCAACTATTATGTTAAAAATATTTCAGTCTTTAGAATCTCTTAAAATTATTGAAATCCTCGCAAATTTTATAAAATCCCTTGAAATTCGTTGAAATTCTTTGAAAATCCTTTGAAATATTGGGAAATCTTGGAAATTCGCTGAAAACCTTTCGAATTTTTCTTCAAATATCCTAAAATCTTAAAAATCCTATGAAATTCTTCTAAATCTTCCAAAATTAAAAAAAAATCTTTAAGAATGCATGGAATTTTTGTAATCCTGTAAAATCCCCTGAAATATTTGAAAAATCTCTTGAAATTCTCTGAAAATTCATCACTTTGGTTGAAAATTTAACTCTTTTTTTTCGAAAATTCGTTTTTTTTTTGTAAAAAATTAATTTTTTAAATTGAAAATGGAACTATTCTGTTTGTTGTTGAAAATTTATCATTTTTAGTTAAAAAGTGAACTGTTTGGTTGAAAATTCTTGTATTATGTTGAAAATTCGTCTTTTTCGGTAAGAAATTAATCTTTATGGTTGAAAATGAATGTTTTTGGCTCAAAATTCAAGTATTTGGTTGAAACTTAATCTTCTTTGTTTAAAATTGAAGAATTTTGTTAAAAGGTATTTTTTTGGTCGAAAAGTCAACTGTTTTGTTGAAACTTTTTTTTGATTTTCAATTAAAATCTTTTCTGGTTGAAATATCACCAATTACATTTTTCGTTGAGAATTCATTTATTTTGGTTATAAATTAATTCCTTTGTAGAAAATTTAATAATTTTGTTCAAAAGTATTTTTTTTTTGTTAAATATTCATAATTTTAGTTGAAAATTCATCACTTATGTTGAAAATTTAACTATTTTGTTGAACATTTATTTTTAACTGAAAATTTAACTATTCCATTCGAAGATGCATCAGTTTATTTAAAGGATTATTTCTTTGGTTGAAAATTTAACTATTTTGTTGAAAATTCGTTCTATTCTATAATGAATTAATAATTGAAAATTCAACTATTTAGTTGAAAGTTTATATCTTTTAGTTAAAAATTCAACTACGTGGTCGAAAATTCATGTATTTTGTTGAAAAATCGTCTTTTTCGGTAGAAATATTTGAAAATCTCTTGAAATTCTCTGAAAATTTATCACTTTGGTTAAAAATTCAACTCTTTTTTTTCGAAAATTCGTTTTTTCTTATAAAAAATTAATCTTTCAAATTTAAAATGTAACTATTGTATTTCTTGTTCAAAAATTATTTTTTTTAGTTGAAAAGTAAACTATTTGGTTGAAAATTTATGTATTATGTTGAAAATTCGTATTTTGCGGTAGAAAATTAATCTTCGTGGTTGAAAATGAATGTTTTTGAATGAAAATTCAAGTATTTGGTAGAAACTTAATCTTCTTTGTTTAAAATTGAAGAATTTTGTGAAAAGGTATTTTTTGGTCGAAAAGTCAACTGTTTTGTTGCAAATTTTTCTTTTCGGTTGAGGATTCAAATATTTTGTTGAAAATTCGTCTTTTTTGGTTAAATTCAACTGTTCATGATTTTCAATAAAAATATTTTCTGGTTAAAATATCAGTATTTTTCGTTGAGAATTCATATATTTTTTGGTTATAAATTAATTACTTTGTAGAAAATTCAATAATTTTGCTCAAAAGTCATTTTTTGGTTAAAAATTTATAATTTTAGTTGAAAATTCATCACTTGTGTTGAAAATTTAACTATTTTCTTGAAAATTTATTTTCAACTGAAAATTTAACTATTCCATTCGAAGGTGCATCAGTTTATTTAAAAGACTATTATTTATTTGGTTGAAAATTTAACTATTTTGTTGAAAATTCGTTATTTTCTATAATAAATTAATAATTTAAAATTCAACTATTTAGTTGACAGTTTATATTTTTTAGTTAAAAATTCAACTACTTGGTTGAAAATTCATGTATTTTGTTGCAAAATCGTCTTTTCCGGCAGAAATATTTGAAAATCTCTTGAAATTCTCTGTAAATTCATCACTTTGGTTGAAAATTTAACTCTTTTTTTTCGAAAATTCGTTTTTTTTGTTAAAAAATTAATTTAAAAAAAAATTGAAAATGTAACTATTGTATTTTTTGTTGAAAATTTATCTTTTTTATTTGAGAAGTAAACTATTGTTGAAAATTCTTGTATTATGTTGAAAATTCGTATTTTACGGTAGAAAATTAATCTTCGTGGTTGAAAATGAATGTTTTTGGATGAAAATTCAAGTATTTGGTAGAAACTTAATCTTCTTTGTTAAAAAATAAAGAATTTTGTTAAAAGGTATTTTTTTGGTCGAAAAGTCGATTGTTTTGTTGAAAATTTGTCTTTTCGGTTGAGGATTCAAATATTTTGTTGAAAATTCGCCTTTTTTGGTTAAATTCAACTGTTCTTGATTTTTAACAAAATAGTTAAATTTTCAAACAAAGAAATAATCCTTTAATTAAACTGATGCATCTTCGAATTAAATAGTTAAATTTTCAGTTAAAAATAAATTTTCAACAAAATAGATAAATTTTCAACATAAGTGATGAATTTTCAACAAAAATTATACATTTTTATCCAAAAAAATGACTTTTGAACAAAATGATTGAATTTTCTACAAAGGAATTAATTTATAACCAAAACACGCCTCCTCAGAACCAAGTTTCAATTAAACGAGCTGGCTAAAGTTTGTACGTCAGAAATTATGTTTTGGGGATGCCTCCTAAGTATTTTTACAGAATATGAAAAAAATCGTTAGGCCTCCTTTTAAAATAACTCGATATTTATTGTTTTTTGATCAATTTATGTGATTTTTTTCGAAAGGAACAAGTAACGTTTTCTGTACTAAAAACCTTCAATTTTGACTTTCCGATCCCTTCTAGATTTTGAAAAATATGTGGAAGACGTCAGTTTTTTTAAGATTCCACAATTCTGGTCCATTTGTTGTAAATATTCTAAAAACCAAAAAAAAAGTCCAAAAATTTCCGAAGAATTTAAAAAGAAAAATAATGTTCTAGCATGAATAGTTCAGAAGTTATGACCTCTTTAAGTGATTTTTCAGTGAAAAAATCTTTGAAGCTTTTCCTTTTTGCACAATATCTCATTTCCCGTACATGCTACATGAAAGTTGCGTGGAAATAAATTAAAGAAGATTAAATTATCTTTAAAACTCAAAAAAAAAATTAATTCCAGCTTTTATAGAAGAGAAGTTATAGTCTCTTATAGCAAGCTGCTTTTTGTGGAACTTTATTATGGATCGCATTTTTGATTAAAATTTATTTTGTATATATTCCATCAGCACTTTTCACTATTTTCTTTAACTCTTATATTTGGGAAAGCAAATCGTCAGAAATGAAGGTTTAAAACCATCAATTAGAGAAAACTTATAAATTATTTATTGTTGCTATATATATATATATATATATATTAATAATTTATTAATACTGGCATGAACAAGGCGAGAGAGAGATAATATAATTGCACAATGTTTTCAAGAAATCTGTATTATCATTAGAGAATAACAGGAAATATTTAACGTCTTTTCAGACTAGATGGAGCTATGAAAGAAAAAGTATTTTAAATAATTTTTGTTTTTCTGAAAAAAGATCTCCTTTTGCTCCGCTGGGAATCGAACCAACAACACACGCATTATTTTGCTAGATGACGATGATCTAGTAGCTTAATGGGAAAGCACCTGACCGGAAATCAGTAGTTCTGTGGTTCGATTCCCAGAGGAGCGAAAGGAGAAGATCTTTTTTCAGAAAAAAAAATATTTAAAATAATTTTTCTTTCATAACTCCATCTAGTCTCAAAAGACGTTAAATATTTTCTATTATTCTCTAATGATAATACAGATTCCTTGAAAAAATTGATTTGTACCATCTAGCAAAATAATGCGTGTGTTTCTGAAAAAAGTTTCTTCTCTCGATCTCTCTAGTAGCTTAAGGGGAAATCCGGAAATCAGTAGTTCTGTGGTTCGATTCCCAGCGGAGAAAAAGGAGATCTTTTTTCAGAAAAAAAAATTTCACAATGTGAACTATTTACAACATTTTTAAAAGATATTCACACATGAAAACAGTTATTATAATTCTATGTTTCAATTTGTAAAAAGAATTCCACAAAAAGCAGCCTGCTATAAGAGACTATAACTTCTGTTCTATAAAAGCTAGAATCAATAGATTTAATGTTTTTTTCACTGAAAAATGAGTTTAAGAGGACATAACTTCTGAACTATTCATGCTAGAACATTCTTTCTTTTTACATTCTTCGGAAATTTTTGGACTTTCTTTTTGGTTTGTAGAATTTTTACGGCAAATAGACCAGAATTGTGGAATCTTGAAAAAACTGATGTCTTCCACATATTTTTCAAAATCTAAAACGGATCGGAAAGTCAATAAATATTAATCACACAGGAACTTATTTTGGGCGCAAAATTGAAGGTTTTTAGTACAAAAAACGTTACTTATTACTTGTTTCTTTCGAAAAAAATTACATAAATTGATCGAAAAACAACAAATATCGAGTTATTTTAAAAGGGTGCCTAACGATTTTTTTCATATTCTGTCAAAATACTCAGGAGGCATCCCCGAAACATAATTTCTGAGGTACAAACTTTAGCTAGCTCATTTAATTGAAACTTGGTTCTGAGGAGGCGCGTTTTGGTTATAAATTAATTCTTTTGTAGAAAATTCAATAATTTCGTTCAAAAGTCATTTTTTTGGTTGAAGATTCATAATTTTAGTTGAAAATTCATCACTTATGTTGAAAATTTAACTATTTTGTTGAAAATTTATTTTTAACTGAAAATTTAACTATTCCATTCGAAGATGCATCAGTTTATTTAAAGGATTATTTCTTTGGTTGAAAATTCAACTATTTAGTTGAAAATTTATATTTTTTAGTTGAAAAATCAACTACTTGGTTGAAAATTAATTCATGTTTTTGGTTGAAAATTGAACTATTTGATTAAAAGTTCATATATATTTTTTTTTAATTGAAGAATTTTGTTAAAAAGTATTTCTTTTTGGTTGCTAATTCAAGTGAGTCTAATTTAGGCGTAGTAATCTACCCCCGCTGGAGTGCATTCTTATTTCCCCCTCGTTGTAAGATGAGTAGATTAATCCCCTTGATAAGACATATATCTCATAGGGATCCCTTATCCTTCGAATCAAGTTGATCCCCGGACATAAAACCCAAAACTACCAATCACATGGAAGGATTTTGGGTTCAGTCTATGGATTACTCTTAACGCAAAGTGAAGAATTCACCAAGTGGAATAGATTTGTATGCCGACTTAGATGTTTAGATAGGGCAATTTTGGAGGGTGGCAGCGGTGGGAGTGTCTAATGCCAATGCCAGGCGTGAGTCTACACTTTTCTATTTTTCACTGGGAAATGGAGAAAAAATATGAAAACATGAATATTTGAAAGATTCCAAAAGATTATTATTAATTATAATTATAATACTTATTATTATTATTATTATTGATAATAATATCCAAAAGTGAGTGTTCGCAGCATGAAGTTGTTTCCATTCTGTTCACAACATAAATTTGGTTCGCAGAGATGATTTTGTTTTTTGTTCCAATTTTTCTTTTTAATTTTTTCGTTTTATTATTGAAAGGATTCAAAATTTAGAAATACATAAGTGTAAACGAAAATAATATCCTTTTTATTTACTAAAATACTTGGAATAAAGAAGAAGCCTTTACGAAAGTTTTATGACTTTCCCTTCTTTTAAATCTTTCAAAGGTTCGCAGAGATGATTTTGTTTTTTGTTCCAGTTTTTTAAATAAATTTTTTGTTTTATCATTGAAAGGATTCAAAATTTAGAAATTAAGCGTAAACGAAAATAATTTTTTTTTATTTACTAAAATACTTGGAACAAAGAAGAAGCCTTTACGAAAATTGTATGACTTTCCCTTTTTTTAAATCTTTCAAATCTGTGAATTAAAAAAAATATCTTATTGATCAGCTTTTAGCTTTAAACTTTCAACATTATATTATTTATATCTGGAATCGTTTAAAATTAAACAATTTTCAATTGAAAGCATATATCGAAATCTTGAAAATGGTTTGATTCCATTTTTAAATCTTTCAAAATTATATCGTTTGAAAATAATTATGTTTCATAGTTGAAAAACAAATTAAAACCGGTGATTAGTTAAATAGCTAATTTTAACCTGAAATGTCCACAATTATTTTAATAAATGTTTGAAATTGAATAATTTTGAATTTAAAAATTTAAATAATTGAATCCAAAGTCATTCAAAGTCTTCGATATTAAATAACCTGTAAATGAGGAATACTCAAAATTTTACACTTTCAAAGTCTTGGATGCTGTAAAAATGAAGAGATTTTCACTCATAGGCTTATGAATTTAAATAATTTCACTTTTTATCATATAAAACTGAAAATTATTCAATTTTTCAACTTAGAAATGGAAAATTTTTAAATTCAGAACGTTTTAAATTGAAAATTTTTGAATTTGGATTACTAAAAAATGGTACAATATCAAATTTAAAGCCTGCCAAATCAAGAATACACAGATTTCAAAACTAAAAAAAAACAAATTTTTATTACTTTTTTAAAAATTAAGAGTTTTCTATTTGAAGTAATAAAAATTTGGCAGATTTCCTGATTTCCTGAAAATCTCTGAATTCCTTGACTTCTCTAAAATCCTTGATTTCCCTGAATTCCTTGAAATCCTCTAATATCCTGAATTCCTTAAATATTTGGAATTCTCAAAATTCCTTAAATATTTTAAAGTCCCTGGATTCTCTAAATTCCCTAAAATCTCAGGATTCCTTAAATTCTCTGAATTCCTTAAATTCTCTGAAGCCTTTGATTCTCTAAATTCTCTAAATTCCATGAAAACCTTGAATATTCGGAATTGTTGGAATTCTCTGAATTTCCTGAATTTCTTGAATATTCTGAATTCCTGAAATTCTTCGAATTCTCTAAACCCCCTGAATTCCTTAAATATTTCGAGTCCTCTAAATTCCTTGAATTTCCTAAATATTCTGAATTTCTCCGAATTCCCTGTAATCCTTGAATTTTCTGAATATTCTAAATTCCTTGTATTCCCTGAATACGCAGAAATTTCTGAATTCCTTAAGTTTTCTAAATTCTTTGATTTCTCTAAATTCCCTGAAATCCTTGAATATTCTGATTTCCTTGAATTCTCTGAATTCTTTGAATTCTCTAAATTCCCAGGATTCCTCAAATATTGTGAATTCCTGAAATTCCTCGAATTCTCTAAATCCCATTATTTCCTCAAATATTTTGAATTCTCTAAATTCCTTGAATTTCATAAATGTTTTGAAATTCTCTAAAATCCGTGTAATACTTGAATATCCTGAATTCCTTGAATATTTAGAATTTCTTGAAAATTCGAAATTCTCTGAAATCTCTGAAATTACCTGAATTCTCTAAATTCCCTGAAATTCTAGAATATCCTAAATTCCTTGAATATTAGGAATTCTCAGAATACCTTGCATTCCATGAATTCCTGAAAATCTCTTTAATTCCTTAGATTCTATGCAATTTTTGTTTTTTGTACATTCCCTGAAATTCCTGGAATATTCCGAATGTCCTGGATTCTCTGAATTCCTTGTGTTCTCTAAATACCCAGAATTCCTCAAATATTGTGAATTCCTGAAATTTCTTGAATTCTCTAAATCCCATGATTTTCTTAAATATTCTGAATTCTCTAACTTCCTTGAATTTCCTAAATGCTTTGAAATTCTCTGAAATCCGTGTAATACTTGAATATCCTGAATTCCTTGCATTCCCTGAATTCCTTAAAATCTCTTTAATCCTTAGATTCTATGAAATCTTTGATTTTTCACATTTCCTGAAATCTTGGAATATTCCGAATGTCCTGGATTCTCTGAATTCCTTGAATTCTCTAAATTCCCAGAATTCCTAAAATATTATGAATTCCTGAAATTTCTTGAATTCTCTAAATCCCATGATTTTCTTAAATATTCTGAATTCTCTAACTTCGTTGAATTTCCTAAATGCTTTGAAATTCTCTGAATTCCGTGTAATACTTGAATATCCTGAATTCCTCGAATATCCAGATTTTCTTGAAAATTTGAAATTCTCTGAAATCACCTGAATTCTCAAAATTCTAGAATATCCCAAATTCCTTGAATATTCGGAATTCTCAGAATTCCTTGCATTCCCTGAATTTCTGGAAATCTCTTTAATTCCTTAGATTCTATGAAATCTTTGATTTTTCTCCATTTCCTGAAATCCTGGAATATTCCGAATGTCCTGGATTCTCTGAATTCCTTGTGTTCTCTAAATACCCAGAATTCCTCAAATATTGTGAATTCCTAAAATTTCTAGAATTCTCTAAATCCCATGATTTCCTTGAATATTCTAAATTCTCTAAATTCCTTGAATTTCATAAATGCTTTGAAATTCTCTGAATTCTGTGTAATACTTGAATATCCTGAATTCCTTAGATTCTATGAAATCTTTGATTTTTCTACATTTCCTGAAATCCCGGAATATTCCGAATGTCCTGGATTCTCTGTATTCCTCAACATCTCTTAATATTTTGAATATTCTGAGTTCCCTGAATTCCTTAAATGCTCTAAAATACGTGAAATTCTCTTAATTCCTTGAATTCCTTGAATATTGGGAATTCCTGTATTCCTTAAGTCCTCTGAATTATCTGATATCCTTGAATATTCAAAAATTTCTGAACTCTTGAAATATTATGAATTCCTAAAATTTCTTGAATTCTCTAGATCCCCTGAATTCCTTAAATTCGTCGGAATTCGTTAAATATTCTGAATTTTATGAATTCCGTAAATGCTCTCAAATTCTCTGAATTGCCTCTAATCCTTGAATATCCTGGATTCCTTGAATATTCGGAATTCTCTAAAATATTTGAATATTCGGAATTCTCTGAAATCTTTGAATATTCTGAATTCCCTGGATTTCTTGATTGTTTTAAATACCTGATATTCCTTAAATTCCCTATTCGCTCTAAAATTCTTAAAATTTTCTGGAATTCCCTGAAATTCTTTGAATTCCCTAAAATATGTAAATTCCTGAAAATATCTAAATTCCTTGAATTATATGAAAACCTTGATTTCTCTGAATTCCTGGAATATTCTGAATTCACTAAACGCTCTCAAATCTCTGAAATTCTCTGAATTACCAAAAATCCCTGAAAATCCTTGAATGTCCTGAATTCCTGGAATATTTCGAATGTCCTGAATTCCTGAAAATCTCTCATTTTCTTGAATATTCTGAGTTCCTTAAATTCCTCGAATTCCCTAAATGCTCTAAAATCCCTGAAATTCTCTTAATTCCCTGAATTCCTTGAATATTAGGAATTCCTGTATTCCTTAAGTTTTCTGAATTATCTGATATCCTTAAATATTCCAAATTCCCTGAACTCTTTGAATATTATGAATTCCTAAAATTTCTTGAATTCTCTACATCCCTTGAATTCCTTCAATTCGTCTGAATTCGTTAAATATTCGGAATTCCTTCAATTCGTCTGAATTCGTTAAATATTCGGAATTTTATAAATTCCTTGAATTCCGTAAATGCTCTAAAATTCTTTGAATTTCCTCTAATCCTTGAATATCCTGAATTCCTTAAATATCCGGAATTCTTTGAAATCTTTGAATATTCTGAAATTCCTGGACTCCTTGATTGTTTTAAATTGCTGAAATTCCTTAAATTCCCTATTCGTTCTGTAGTAAATAACTACAAGTGTGGGCTCACCACACCCAAATAAATAAATAAATAAGTAATAAGTAATAAGTAAATTCTCTAAATTCCTTGAATTATCTGAAAACCTTGATTTCTCTGAATTCCTGGAATATTCTGAATTCACTAAACGCTCTGAAATCTCTGAAATTCTCTGAATTACCAAAATTCCCTGAAATCCTTGAATATCCTGAATTCCTGGAATATTTCGAATGTTCTGAATTCCCAAAAATCTCTCAATTTCTTGAATATTCTGAGTTCCCTAAATCCCTTGAATTCCCTGAATGCTGTGCAATCCCTGAAATTTTGTAATTCCCTGAATTCCTGTATTTCTTGAATTCTCTGATATCCTCACACATTCTGAATTCCCTGAACTTCTGAAATATTATGAATTCCCTGAATTCCTTGAATTCTCTAGCTCCTCTGAATTCTTTCAATTCGTCTGAATTTGTTAAATATTCTAAATTTTCTAATTTTCTTGAATTCCCTAGATGCTCTTAAATTCTCTGAATTGCCTCTAATTCTTGATTATCCTGAATTTCTTGAATATTTTGAATTCTCTGAAATCCTTGAATATTCTGAACTCCCTGACTTCCTTGACTATTATAAATTCCTGAAATTGCTTTAATTCCGTATGCGTTCTGAAATCCCTGAAATTCTCTGAGTTCCTGAAATGCTCTGAAATTATCGGAATTCCCTGTTATCCTTCAATATTCTTGAATATTCCGAATTCCCTGCAATCCTTGTATATTCTGAATTCTCTGAATTCCTTGACTATTCTAAATTCTTGAAATTCTTACAATTCTTCTGAATTCCTCTAAACACTTTGCATTATTTTGAATTCCTTGGAATTCAGGCAGTTTTCAGAATTCAGGAAATTCCGCGAATTCAAAGAATCAAGATAATTCAGAGAATTCAGATGAAATCAGATATATCTGGGAGTTCTGAGGCATTCAGAAGATTTCAAGAAAGTTAAAAGCATTCAAAAGGATTTGCAAGACTTTAACAGCATTCAAAGTAATTAAAAAGAATGAAAAATCATTAAAAACTGAAGATAATCTTTAGACATAGAATCTTAGAGTCTTAGGAAAAATATATTTATGTAACCTTGAAAAACAAATAAATCTAAACAACAAATAGTTGTTCGAAATTTATATTTTGTATTAAAAATTATTCACCCTCTCAAATAAAAAACTACAGGCGCGTGTAGCGCACGATTGATGATGGTAGTTATTAAAGAAGTCCAACACCATCTTTAGATCAAGAGAAAAATGGTATTGGAAATGTGAAAAATGACAGGAAAGATTTTTTTTTGTAAGAAAGAAATAGAATTTCAAAGAAGAGTACTTCGTTCATCTAACTTGAGACCTGATAGGGGGTGAAGCGGTAGAATTGGTTTCTGATAAAAAAAATTGATTACCTGGGATTCCTTCAATTTCGCTAAATTAGGCATCACGTAGAATTTGATGCCATCGAAAGCGCCGGGGAGAGTAACCCCTCGGATCAGTAATACTGTGAGGAGTACGTAAGGGAATAGGGCGGTGAAATAAACCACCTTTCCAGTCCACTTTACCCCTTTCCAGATGCAAAAATAGCACATGACCCAGACCAAAAAAAGGGTTGCTGCCAGTTCCCATCTCATGACGCCCACGTGCTCCACGCCATCAGAAATTTGGAGTGCCCTTCGCCTAAAATAATTCAAAATATAATTAATAAAAATTAACCCTTACATGCACGGTGGGATATTTAATGTCCCACCTTAGGGTGGTCCAAAAAACGCTTTTCCAGCTACAGGGCAAGTCCCCTCCTCCCCCAAGTTTCCATTTCCGGAGAAAAAAAATCCCTAATTTTTTTTGTTTTCGAAATTCGAATATTAACACGTGCCACCGGGCACTTCAAAATCCCATATAATGTCCCACCTTAGGGTGGTCCAAAAAACGCTTTTCGAGCTACAGGGCAAGCCCCTCCCCAAGTTTCCCTTTCCGGAGACAAAAAATCCCCAATTTTTTTTTTAAATTCGAATATTAACACGTGTGCCACCGGGCACTTCAAAATCCCATTTCATTAACATGGGGAAATTTGGGATTTTTGTAAAATTGAACTCATACTTCAGGGTTTGATCGAAACGAGCCAACTTTTTTAGGGATTGAAGAGGAGTACCTTTGAAATAAAACTATACTGATAACTTTTATTTTTACCCCCCCCCCCCCCCCCTACATCGCCCCAAATATGACCCAAAAATAAAAAAAAATACATTTTTACGTATTATTGTTACTTTTTAGCAATTTCTGTTCTCATTTTCATAGAAATAATTACTAATGGACAATTTGAATATTTCCCATGACTCTTTAAACAATTTTTAATTGTTTAAACAAATGTAACTTATTTAAACAATTATTTATTCACAAAAAATGTAAAAAATAATCGTATTTTCTGATTGAAATGTAACATTTTTTCATTGTTTGGAGTATTAATTTAAAAAAAAAACATTATCTAATTATTTAAACAATTACTTATTGTTTATTCTCAAAATTTCTAAAAATTGACCCAGAGGTGTCCAGTTTTTTCTCAAATTGGTATCCTATGCTACTTTTTGTTGAATGATTATATAATCTTGATACATATCTTTTAATGTTTAATAAATTTCTATTTGTTTAAACAATTTTGATTTGCTTAGGCAGTTTTTTTTCAAAAACTTTAAAAAAACAAATAAAATACATATAATTATTTTTCAGACTTTATAGTGTATAGAAAGAATATATTAACCATTTTTTAATTGTTTAAACAAATATAATTTGTTTCAACAATTATATTTACAGCAATATTTTTTAAATCGTATTTTCTGAATTAAACATAATATTAAATGATTTCGAGGAGTGCGCCAAAGAAGATGTAAACCATCCATACTCAATTTGAAGGAAATTTGGAAAAAAAACAATAATTAATTGTATAAACAATAACATAAAGTTTTTAATGGAATTTATCACTCCTCGAAATCATTCAATATCATGTTTAATTCAGAAAATACGATTTAAAAAATATTTTTCGAAAAATAATTGTTTAAACAAATTATATTTGTTTAAACAATTAAAAAATGGTTAATATATTCTTTCCATACACTATACAGTCAGAAAAATAATTATATGTATTTTATTTAATTTAATTTTTTCAAAGTTATCGAAAAAAATTGCTTGAGCAAATAAAAATTATTTAAACAAATGGAAATTTATTAAAAATCAAAAGAAATGTATTAAAATTATATAATTATTCAACAAAAAGTAGAATAGGATATCAATTTGAGAAAAAACTGGACATTTCTGGGTCAATTTTGAGAAATTTTGAGAATAAACAAGAAGTAATTGTTTAAATAATTACATAATGTTTTTAAAGAAAATTTACTACTCCAAACAATGACAAAATATTACATTTAAATCAGAAAATACGATTATTTTTTACATTTTTTGGGAATAAATAATTGTTTAAATAAGTTACATTTGTTTAAACAATTAAAAATTGTGTAAAGAGTCATGGGAAATATTCAAATTGTCCATTAGTAATCATTTGTATGAAAAAGACGACGGAAATAGCTAAAAAGTAACAATAATACGTAAAAATGTAGTTTTTTTATTTTTGGGTCATATTTGGGGCGCTGTGTGGGGAGGGGGGGGTAAGGTATTGAATGGGATTTTGAAGTGCCCGGTGGCACGTGTTAATATTCGAATTTTGAAAAAAAAAAATTAGGGATTTTTTTTCTCCGGAAATGGAAACTTTTTTTGTGGGGGGGGGGGACTTGCCCTCTAGAGTGAAAAAAAATTTTGCAATGCATTTTTGGACCACCCTAGTCCCACCTAGATTAAGTTTTTTTTTTCGATTTTGGTGATTTTTTTTTGTGAATTTACTATAACAACATGTTAGAGAATTAAAAATTACACTCCGTTATCTGAAGTTTCTGGTGAATTTGTTAATATTAATAAACAAATACCAAAAAATTCACTTTTTGCAAGAAAAATTTATTATTTCCAAAGTTTTTGTTGTATTTACATAAAACTTGGTATATTTAGGTTTTGAGGGTCGCTATTTTCAAATCTGTTATCAGATTTATAAAATTCAACATGGCGGATCCAATATGGTGGATCAAATTTGTGAACTTAACTCTGATTGTAACTATAGATTTAGTATTCTAATATAATTAGTACATAGAGTTTTTTGAGGTTGCTGATGGCTGATTCAATATGGCGCAATAATTTAAAAAAGATTAATGGATTTTCATGAAACATGGTATCTATGGGTTTTTGGGGTTTCTGATAACAAATCTGAAGTCAGATTTCAAAAATTCAAAATGGCGGATCTAATATGGCAGACTAATGTTGAAAAAGTTGTTGGATTCCCATAAAACTTGTTACTCGGGTATTTTTGGAGTCGATTATTACAAATCTGAAGTCATTTTTCAGAAATTCATAATGGAGGATACAATATGGCGAATGAAACTGGTGAATCATCAAAGATGCAACTTTTATACTAAACTACATTTTTCACAACCAAATTGAAATCGAATTTTTTTATTTTAACCTCACTTTGAAATCAACACCATGAAAACTCCTAGATGCCAAGTTTCATGAAAATCCAACAATTTTTTTTAAACTCATCCACCATATTGGATCCACCATTTTTAATTTTTCAAATATGGCTCCGGATTCGTAGTCAGCGAACCCAAACATCCCTGAGTGACAAGTTTTATGAAAATCCAACAATTTTTTCAATATTTGTCCACCAAGTTGAATCTGCCATTTCGAATTTTCAAAATCAGCCTTCAGATTCGTTATCAGAGACCCCAAAAACCTACAGATGCCAAGTTTAATGTAAATCCATTAATTTTTTGAAAACTCGTCCGCCAAATTGGATCCGCCATTTTGAATTTGTGAAATCTGACTTCAGATTCGTTATCAGAGGTCCCAAAAAACTCCAGATCCCAAGTTTCATGAAAATCTATTAATTTCTTGAAAACTCTTCCGCCATATTGGATCCGCCATTTTGAATTTTCAAAATCTGACTTCAGATTCGTTATCAGAGGCCAAAAAACCCCCAGATGCCTAGTTTCATGAAAATCCATTAATTTTTTGAAACCTCCTCCGCCATATTTGATCCGCCATTTTGAATTTTTAAAAACTGACTTCAGATTCGTTATCAGGGGCCAAAAAAACCCCAGATGCCTAGTTTCATGAAAATCCAATAATTTTTTTAAACCTCCTCCGCCATATTGGATCCGCCATTTTGAATTTTCAAAAACTGATTACAGAGTCGTGATCGGAGACCCCGAAAAACCCCCAGATGCCAAGTTTCATGACAATCCATTCATTTTTCGAAAACTCGTCCGCCATATTGGATCCGCCATTTTGAATTTTTCAAATCTGACTTCAGATTCGATATCAGAGGCCCCAAAAACCATCAGATGCGAAGTTTCATGAAAATCCATGAATTGTTTCAAAACTTGTCCGCCATATTGGACCCGCCATTTTGAAGTTTGCAAATCGGGCTCCGAATTCGTAATCAGCGACCCGTAAAATTATTTTGATAGAAAAATGTATGCATCAAAGGGTTAAGACGTTAATTAAGTCGTTCAAACCTTCCCCACCTATACTTTTCCTTCCCTACTCCAGTACACCCCTATTCTCCCCTCTCTTCTCATCCCCTCCCTTCCTGAACGTCTTCCTCCTCTACTTCCCCCTCTCCTCACGTACCCAGTTAACACTTCTATTCCCCTACTTCCCTTCACCAACCAACACTTCCCTTCCCCTACTCACCCGCACTTCCCTACTAGCCCTCTCATCACTCCTATCACTACCACCCCTTTTTTCCTCTCCCACTTCAATCATTTGCACTTTTGATCTCCCCTCACTTCCAGCACTTACCCTCCCCTAATTTT
>CAKNYM010040713.1:62609-76030 GCA_932195095.1 Andricus curvator
TCACTTTTGATCTCCCCTCACTTCCAGCACTTACCCTCCCCTAATTTCCCCTAATTTCCCCTAATTCCCCTCCGTTCATTTCCTCTCACTTCCCCACTTCTTACTTTGCCTCACTCCCCCAATTAGCATACTTCTCCTTCCCTCACTTCCCCTAATTCCACTCTCCTCTTTCCCCCTTACTTCCCCTACTTCCACTCTCCTCTTTCCCCCTTACTTCCCCTATTTCCACTCTCCTCATTCCCCCTTACTTTTCATACTCCCCCACACCTCATTTCAGTGATCTGATTCTTTCACTATAAATACGGTTTCAATATGGGCAAAAACTATTATCATTTTTTTATATATACAGTTTTCGATAACAAATAGTAATCAGGATGTCTACCCAACCGGGAAATTGGAAAATAAAAGGAAATTTTGTTCGCCGGGATAAAACCAGGAAATGACCGGAAATTTGATCCAAAGACCGGGATTTTTCTCTCGAATGTACTAGTATGCAAATCAAAAGTGGTTTCATATATTTTATTATTCTCATTCTGAGTTGGAAGAGGGAATGTGTGAAAAAATCATAATTCTTACTTGAATTAGGAAAAATTTTCAAAAAGAATTACAACTCTTACCTGGAACAGTGAATTTTCTAAAAGAATTATAATTTTGCCTTGGGACAGGGGATTTCAATAAAAAATTATAATTTCGAATTTAACACAAAGAATTTTCTAAAAGATTTATATTTTCGAGTTTTGACAGGAAATTTCCGTAAAAAAATTTTATTTTGATAATTGAGACAGGAAATTCCCGTACAGAATTATCATTTTGACTTTGGAACATGGAATTTCGTAAAGAATTATAATTTCGTTTGGAACAGGTAATTTTTGACATGAAAGGGGAAAATTTTGGAAGATAATTTTAATTTAATAGACAATTCTGTAAATAAATATAATTCTGACTTGCAACAAGGAATTATTGGAAATAAATGAGATTGTGACTGGGAACAGGGAATTTCCATGAAGAATTATAAATTGGACTGTGGGACAGGAAATTTCCGTAAAAAATTATAATTTTCAAATCACCATTTTGGAAAATATTTGGAAAATTTTGGAATTTAATTTTAATTCAATAGACAATTTTGTAAATAAATATAATTCTGACTTGGAACAAGGAATTTTTGGAAATAAATGTGATTGTGACTGGCAACAGGGAATTTCAGTAAAGAATTATAATTCAGACTTTAGGAGAGGAAGAATGATTAATTGACTTGGAACAAAGAATTTTTGACATGGAACGGGAATTTTGGAAAATAATTTTAATTCTGATTTACAAGAAGAGAACTGAAAAAAAATCCTTGTTTAAATTTAGGATTGTTCCAAATCAGAAATCTTTAAAGTATTTTAAAATGTTCAGAAATGTCTGAAAATCTTTACCAATTGATTAAAACTATTCAAATATTTTGAAATCTTTTAAATTGACTAGAAAAAATAAAAAATTGACCGGAAGAAAACTGGGAAATTACCGGGAATTTAAAGCCATCTAACGTAGATTCACCGTGATAAAATAAAATCATATTTTATAAAAAAATTCTTTCTGATAATGTTGAAATTTTTTGAAATATCAACAATAATATTACATTTTTTTGGATTTGGTTAATGGAATTTTTTTTTTGTTGGTAATAATCAATTTTTCCAACAGAAAATTTAAATATTCCATTTTTGGCTGTAAATCAACCTTGTTGTTGGAAATTCATATTTTTAAGTTGAAAATGCATCTGTTTTGTAACAAAATAGTATTTTTGGATTAAATTAAGAATTCATCTTTTTTGGGTTAAAAATTCTATTATTTTCGTAGAAGATTAAACTATTTAGTTGAAAATAAACTCTTTGATTGAAAATTCATATTTTCGTATTGAAAATTCAACTGTTTTCTAGAGAATTTGTAATTTGAAAATTAAACCATTAGGTTGAAATTTTTTTCTCTCTTGACTGAAAAATCTTTGCTGGTTAAAAATTAAACTCTTTTTTTGAAAATACAATTGTTTTTGGTTGAAAGTTTAATCTTTTTTGTTAAAAAATTCGAACATTTGGGTAAAAATTCATCTCTGCAAGTTAAAAATTCAATTATTTTGTTGTAATTTGCACCTTTTGCTTGAAATTCAAATTATTTGGTTGTAAATGGAATTATTTGATTTATAATTAATTGCTGTTTTCGTTGAAAATTCATCTCTGTAGGTCGAAAATTTAATAATGTGGTTACAAATGCAACTATTTTGTTAAAAACATAATTATTTTGTTGAAAATTCAACTATTTTGTTGAAAATTTGTCTCTTGTGATTGAATATTGTTGAAATGTTTGGTTGTAAAAGTAACTGTTATTATTTATTTGAAAATTTGACTATTTTGTTGAATAATTTTTTGCCCCTTTAAATAAAATTTGCCCCTTTGGTTGAAAGTTTAATTTCTTGGTTGAAAATGTTACTGTTTAGTTGATAATTAATTTTTGTTTTTGTCGAAAATTCAACTATTTGGTTGAAAATTCATCTTTGTAGGTCGGAAATTCAATAATTTGGTCGAAAATCCAATCATTTTGTTGAAAATTTAATTATTATATTTGAAAATTCAAGTATTTTGTTGAAAATTTGTTCCTTTTGCTGGAAAGTTTGACTATTTGATTGTAAATGTAACTGCTTAGTTAATAATTAATTTTTGTTGGAAATTCAATTATTTAGTTGAAAATTCATCTTTGCAGGTCGAAAATTCAATAATGTTGTAAAAAATTCAATTATTTTGTTGAAAATTTAATTATTTTATTTAAAAATCCAACTATTTTGTTGAAAATTTGTTCCTTTTGCTTAAAACTTCGACTATTTGATTGTAAATGTAAGTGTTTAGTTGATAATTAATTTTTTGTTTAAATTGAAAATTCAATTATTTAGTTGAAAATTCATCTTTGTAGGTCGAAAATTCAATAATTTTGTGAAAAATTCAATTACTTTGTTTTAAATTAAATTTATTTATTTTAAAAATTCAACTATTTTTTGAACATCTTTCCATTTTGCTGGAAAGTGCAACTATTTTATTGTAAATGTAACTGTTTAGTTAATAATTAATTTTTGTTTTTGTTAAAAATTCGATTATTTAGTTGAAAATTCATCTTTTTAGGTCGAAAATTTAATAATGTGGTGAAACATTTAAGTATTTTGTAAAAAATTGGTCCATTTTGCTTGAAAGTTCAACAATTTGGTTGTAAATGTAACTGTGCAGTTGATGATTAATTTTTGTTTTTGTTGAAAATTCAACTACATGGTTGAAAATTCATCTTTGTAGGTCAAAAATTCAATAATGTGGTGAAAAATTCATCTATTTGTTGAAAATTTAATTATTTTAAAATGAAAATTCAACTATTTTGTTGAAAATTCGTCCCTTTTGCTTGAAAGTTCAACTATTTGGTTGCAAACGTAACTGATTAGTTGATAATTAATTATTGTGTTTGTTGAAAATTCAGCTATTTGGTTTAAAATTCTTTTTTGTAGGTCGAAAAATCAATAATATGGTAAAAATTGAACTATTTTGTTGAAAATTT
This sequence comes from Andricus curvator, assembly GCA_932195095.1. Classification (NCBI taxonomy): domain Eukaryota; kingdom Metazoa; phylum Arthropoda; class Insecta; order Hymenoptera; family Cynipidae; genus Andricus; species Andricus curvator. Next base: position 66,180 of record CAKNYM010040713.1, read on the forward strand.
ATTTTACTTGAAAATTCAACTATTTTTTGAAAATTCGTCCCTTTTTCTTGAAAGTTCAACTATTTGGTTATAAATGTAACTGTTCGGTCTTAAATTTTGTTTGTTTGTTGAAAATTCAACTATTTTGTTAAAAATTCAATTATTTTATTTGAAAATTCAACTATTTTGTTCAATATTTGTCCCTTTTGTTTGAAAGTTCAACTATTTGGTTGTAAATGTAACTGTTTAGTTAATAATTAAATTTTGTTTCTATTGAAAATTCAACTGTATGGTCAAAAATTCATTTTTGTAGGTCGAAAATTCAATAAAATGGTTAAAAACTTAACTATTTTGTTGAAAATTCAATTATTTTAATTGAAAATTCAACTATTTTTTGAAAATTTGTCCCTGTTTACTTGAAAGTTCAACTATTTGGTTATAAATGCAACTATTCGGTCTTAAATTTTGTTTGTTAAAAATTCAACTATTCAGTTGATAAAATCATTTTTCCTAGTTGACAATTCATATTTTCGGGTTTAAAAGTCAACTTTTTTCTAAAACATTCGACTCTTATCTTTAAAGCTCAAATCTTTCATTAAAAATTCATCGCATTTAAAAAAATGAATTCCCCTGGTTTCGTGAAAGTAGGGGAATTCCCCTTTTTGAGAGCATTTTGGACTGTTAAGTTTGTTAAATATTACGTCTTTTATTTTATTTTAGGCCTTTATTTAATGAAATCTAAAAAAGAATTCTGGCTTAAAAGGGTGGGGGTGGGTACTCGTTTTTGTGATGTCATCCTGAAGATCTCAAGCTTTGTGTGATGATCTGTGACGAAGAAGGGGAGGGGTGGAAAAGTCTTCAAAATAGCGTGACGTAGTTTTTGAATTCGCGCGCTGCTTATTCAAGCAACACGTTCATTCCGCCACACCGCTCCGACACGGGTCGCTGATCAATCTCTCTAGCAATCACCCCAGGTGAAGACCTTCACAAAGTCACCTTATTCTTTACTTAAAATAAAATTGTTATCATACTTACTCCCAAAATTCTTTAACAGGATCGGTGAGTTCAGTCCAGGAAACGTTGACGTGATTAAGAGAGCACATTTTGACTAAAGTCTGATCCTTGGCTGTGGTATTCCAGCAAGGCAGGGTTTTCCTCAAATAGGGGTTGATACAATGTTTCGTGTTCCACCAGTTGCCGCAGCTGCCCCAGGGTAATTCTGTGGTGCAGAAGAGGAAAGATGAAATACTAGAACATTGATTATCGAGTGCCATCGGTTTTCGAGGATTCCCAGAATTTCTGTGCCGCGTTTGTAATCAGGGCTTAGCTCGGGCTTTGATTAGGCTCGCTGTCGAAATCTGGGACATTTTACTCACAAATAACACATATGCCAGTAACTTCTCACTTTGAGATTTCGATTCTGCTTTTGTACATCCAAAATTACAAAGGATCATGTCTATACTGCCTTCCTGATGAAGAAACTATACAACTGCATTTTTAACGTCTTTTCAGACTAGATGGTAATATGAATTAAAAATTATTTTAATTATTTTTTTTCTGAAAAAAGGTCTTCTCCTTTCGATCCGCTGGGAATCGAACCACAGAACTTTCGATTGCCGGTCGGGTGCTTTCCCATTAAGCTACTAGAGAGATCGAGAGAAGAAACTCTTTTCAGAAAATACACGCTTTATTTTGCCAGGTGGTAAATAAAATTTTTTCAAGGAATTATTATAAGGTATTATCATCAGAGAATAACAGAAATTTTTAACGTCTTTTCAGACTAGATGGTGATATGAATTGAAAATTATTACGTCTGAAAAGACGTTAAAATTTCTGTTATTCTCTGATGATAATACAGATTCCTTGAAAAAATTTGATTTACCACCTGGCAAAATAATGCGTGTATTTTCTGAAAAAAGTTTCTTCTCTCGATCTCTCTAGTAGCTTAATGGAAAAGCACACGACCGGCAATCGGAAGTTCTGTGGATCGATTCCCAGCCGAGCAAAAGGAGCAGACATTTTTTTAGAAAAAAAAATTAAAATAATTTTTAATTCATATCACCTTCTGTGTGAAAAGACGTTAAGAATTTCTATTATTCTCTGATGATAATACAGATTCCTTGAATAAATAACTAATTTTTGATAAAAATGCAGTTTCGAATAAAAAACATTATTTCTAATGAAAAAATTTAAAAAATAAAAATAAAAATATTTTAACAACTTTTTTTTGCAACTGAATTTTTGCTTACCATCGCTTTTCAAAGATTTAAAAAAAATGACTGAATTCTAATAGTTCATGGTAAGCCGCGACAGTGAGAATAAATTAAATTACAAAAACTATTGTTCAAATAATTTTTTTTGGGCAATTTTTGAATTTTTGACTTTAAAAATGTTTTTCCTTTCATAAGACATGACTGACGAAATTATTGAAACTTGAATCATTTTATATCGTTCTTAGTATTAATTTCAGTATTCTCATTCCAAGAATGATCACAATCCCTAAATGAGAAATTTTATTTCTAAAAATTTATTTTTTAAAGACAAAATTGAAATTGTAAATGATTCTTTAATCCTAAAGGCAATAATTCTGTTCTTAAATTTTTAACCACATGTTTTAAAAATGACAAAAATATTCGATTCACTACTTATTAACCATATTAAACGAGGTTATACGTATTTATCTATTAATAAAGATTATGAATTTTTTGCACCATCAATTAATTGTGTAAATTAAAATTTCCAAATAAATAATTTTATCTTATAATAAAATGTATTTCTGAATGTTTCAAAACATTATTGAGTACCAGTAAAAAAAATTTTGGTACCAGTAACCAAAAAATTACCGGTACCGGCGATAAGATTTACAGGAAAATGTAAAATAATCTAGGTTTTTTTTTAAAAGAATAATTTTAAGTTTTGTAGATTTTAAAATATCTCGAAAAATAACTTAGAAGATTCCAAGACCTTTTTTTTTAATCTTGTAGAATTTAAAATAATATTAGGAAAACTTTAAATTATTTGAAAAAATATTGAGAAGTTTAGAAAAGATTCAAAAATAATTAAATCTTCTTAAGATTTAAAAAAATTTAAAACAGAATGTAGATTTTTGAAGATTTCAAAAAAAGCTTTTAAAAAGTTCAAAAAGTTTGAAGGGAATGATAAATTTTTTTAAGATTCCTTGTAAAGTTACAAATGACTTTTATTTTCGAAAATTAGTTTCCAATGAAAAATGAAAAAGATTTCTAAAGATTTCCTCTAATTCCGAAAAAAATGCAAAAAAAAAAAAAATCGAGCAAGTTTAAGAGATATTTAGAAGTTTCGAAAAGATTGAAAAATAATTTAAAACTGTAAAAGATTTGAAAAAGAAAAAATGGGGATTGTTGAAGATTTTGTACAAGAAGTTTAAAAGTTTTTAAAGAATTTTGAAAGGTTTTAAGATTATAAAACAATTTTCTTAAGATTCCTGGGGAAAAAATGATTTTTCATTTAGAAAAATTAATTTTTAAAGAAAATTTAAAAAGCATTAAACATTCGGAAAAAAACTTAAAAAATTTTGAGGTAATTTTTTAAATTTCGAAATATTTTTTTAAATTTTAGGAATAATTCAAGTAAGTTTAAAAGATGTTTGAAAACTCATCTATTTTGGTAGCAATTTCATCTTTTTTTGTTGAAAATGTAACTGTTTGATTGAAAATTAAACTATTTTGGATATAAATTCTACTACTTGGTGGAAAGTTGAACAACTTTGTTGAAAAATCTATTTTTTTTTATGAAGATACATTATTTTGCTCGGAAATTCATCTCTTTAGTTGAAAATGTAACTATTTCCTTGAAAATCTGTCTTTTCTTATATATATTTTTTGAATTTTGTTGAAAAATTATATTTGAAGGTTAAAAATTAAACAATTTTGTAAATAATTCGTCTCTTGGTAAAAATGTAATCTTTTTTGGTTGACAATCCAACTGGTAGAAAATTAATCCTTTTTTGTTCGAGGATTCAACTATTTCGTTAAAAATTTGTCCTTTCTTGTTGACCAAAATCCGTATTTTCAGATGAAAAATTAAACTATTTTGTAGATTGGATGAAGATTCATTATTTTTGTTGCAAATTTCTCTTTTCGGTTGAAAATGTAACTATTTTGTCGAAAATTGGTCATTTTCTATTTGGTTTAAAATGATCTTTTTTGATGAAAATACATATTTTCAGATTGGAAAATTAAACTATTTTGCAGCTTGGATAAAGATTGATCATTTTAGTTGAAAATTTATCTCTTTGGTAGAAAATGTAACTATTCCGTTGAAAATTGTTCTATTTTGGTAGAAAATTCATCTATTTGTTTTAAAATTAACTTTTTCGTTATAAATTCATATTATCAGATTGAGAATTTGAACTATTCTTTATAAAAATCGTATTTTCTGGTAAAATGTTCATATTTTTCGGTTAAAGATGCAACTGGTTCAAAATTAATCCTTTTTTTTGGTAGAAAATTCAACTAGATGGTTGAAAATTATTTTTTTTCGCAGAAATTTGGATTTGACATATCTGAAATCTTGAAAAATATTTGTAAATTATAGTTATATAGCCTTAAAAACAAATAATTTAAGAAATAAATAGTTATTCGAAATTTTTTTTGCAATAATAATTGTTTGTCTCCTCAACCACTCAGAATTAATGGTACCTAAATGATTTGATATTTTTCTCAGTATTAATTTTAGTATTTTCATTTGAACAATATACAGTGAAGTCTCACTTATTCCAAGTCTCTCCCGCTCGGATATTCCAAGTGGCGAAGCCCCTTCACCTCCCACCACTGCCCCTGTAGGTCTCGCCCGTCAGTGGCTGACCAATTAAAATGAGGCCCGAAGAGCAGAAAGCACACATGCTTACAGCGCGCGCATCGATACAAGGCACGGGCAGCCAATGAACGTCGCTTGACAAAATCACCCCACGACTCGGGGCAGAGGTGGGGGCCCCTGAAGACTTGGAATATTCGAATGTTTACGTTTCTCGGCCCTTGGAATGAGTGAGAGTTTCCTGTAATGTCTTTTCGACCAATACAAATATTTTCGTACCTAATTGGTTAATTTTGAGTGGTAGAGTATAAAAAAAGCATAAGAATTTTCACTCACCACTGCGCATGGACATGAAGCAGTAAAATATTGCCCAGGCGAGGATGACGATGTAGTAGACGTTCATCCAGCAGGACATGACAGCAGCCGCATATCCGATTCCTTTGAATAAAGGCGCTATCTTAAAGACCCCTAGGCCACCGATCGTTAACATTTGTCCTAATGCCAATTCCATGAAGAACATGGGAATACCGGCGAGTATGAGGGTCACAAAATAAGGGATGAGGAAGGCACCTCCTCCATTCTTGTAGCAGAGATATGGAAACCGCCACACATTTCCCAGGCCGATGGCGAGTCCGACCTATAAACGTGTAATTAGAATTCCAGGTTTAATTCCTTCTATGCGAATCCAGGCATTCCTACCCCAGTCAGAGGGAAAATAATGTCAGGAATTCATTCATGTGTGTGATTTCCTATGTTGTTTCATGGATTTTAATTTTTTTTAATGATTTGCGTATCCACTAGGGTGATTAGAAAACAGATTTTTGAATCTACTTGGAGATGCATCCTTCAGTAGTTAAAGTCTCTCATCGTAAGACGGAAATGTTAGGCTCGAAAAAACGGTTTTTCTGATTTTAGAAATGAATAATATAAAAGAAATCAATATTTCCTGCCATAATCGGCCTTTTCTACTTGGAGCTACATCCTCCAGTAGTTGAAGTCTCTAATCGTAAGACGGAAATGTTAGGCTCAAAGAAACGGTTTTTCTGATTTTAGAAATTTTATTTCTGATTTTAGAAATTTTAGAAATATTATAATATAATATTTATTATAATTTTAGAAATTAAAAAGAAATCAAGAGGTCTTGAGGTCTTGCCATGATCGGTCTTTTCTACTTGAAGCAACATCCTTCAGTAGTTGAAGTCTCTCATCATAAGACGTAAATGTTAGGTTCGAAGAAACGGTTTTTCTGATTTTACAAATAAATAATATAGAAGAAATCAATATATCTGACCGTAATCGTCCTTTTCTACTTAGACCGACATCCTACAATATTTGAAGTCTCTTACAGTAGGACGCAATATTAGACTCGAAGAAACGGTTTTTCTGATTTTACAAATAAATAATATAAAATAAATTAAATAAAAAATCGGTATGTCTTGTCGTAATCTAACTTTTCTACTCAGACCGACATCTTTCAGTAGTTGAAGTCTCTCATAGTAGGACTCAAATGTTAGGCACAAAGGAAAACTTTTTCTGATTTTACAAATAAATAATAACAAATAAATCAATATCAAATCAACATCTAAAGAATGCGCCAGTATAGAACTAGATAACCAAAATTTGTATAAAAAATGGGTTTATTGCATGAAAAATTCTTAATAAATCAAATACACATGGCGGCAAAAGGATTATTTGGAAATCTCATTTTCGATCCAATAATTTTTAAACATTAAATAAAGTTTTAGTCAAAATTTGGAAAAAATTTTAAAGTACTAATAGTAGCTTCGGCGTGAACCTTTGTTTCATATTTAAATAGTGATTTCGATTTTACAGAATTCTTTTTTTCTCCTCTGAAAAATTCCCATTTTGTTGGTTATCTAGTTCTGTACTGCCACTCTTTATGTCTTGTCGTAAACGGCCTTTTTTACTTAGACCGACATTATTCAGTAGGTGAAATCTATCATGGTAAGACCTAAATTTTAGACTCGAAGAAACTATTTTTCCGATTTAACAAGTAAATAAAATAAGAAATAATATCAAATGAATCAAAATCAAACCAATCCAAATTTCTTGCCGTAATCTGAATTTTCTACTTAAGACTGATATCCTTCAGTAGGTAAAGTCTCATAGTAGGATTCAAATATTAGACTCGAAGAAACTGTTTCTGATTTTACAAATCAATAAAATAATATAAAATGAATCAAACCAATAAATATGTCTTTTCGTGACCTTCCTTTGCTACTTAGAGTGAAATTCTTAAGTAGGTAAAGTCTCTCGTGGTAAGTCTCAAATGATAGACTCGAAGGAACTGTTTTTTTTATTTTACAAATCAATAAAATTATTCAATATAAAATAAAAAATTTGCCTTACCCTAACCTGCATTTTTTACTTAGACTGACATTATTCATTAGGTAAAGACTCTCATAGTAGGTCTTAAATGTTAGACTCGAAGAAACCATTTTTCTGATTTTACGAAGCAATAATAATAATAAGACAGAGGGAAAATAATGTGAGGAATTTATTCAAGGGTGTGATTTCCTATGTTGTTTTACGGATTTGATTTTTTTTAATGATTTGCGTATCCACTATGGTGATTTGAAAGCAGATTTTTGAATCTGAACACGCACACTAGCCCAAGCTGTACTTTTTAGTCAACAAATTAAAAAATTAGAAATCGGATATTATTTAGTGGTCCCCTATTTGAGTTTTGTCTTTTTGATTGATTTTTTTTTGTTTCAATGGTCTCAATGTCTTAAAAATACATATATTAAATTTTTAGACATATACAATTATCCTCTTTCATATTATCATTATTTTAAATAAACCAATGAAAATTTAAAAACTCGTTTCTGAGGGAAATCACCATTTTTTCTTACTTGTTTCACATTTTTCTACAACAAATAACTTTTTTTTTTTAAATGGAATTATTGTATTTTGTAATTTGAACACTATATGTCAAATTGATACAGAAAAATGTGAAAAATTAGGATAAAATTATAATTTTTCCTAATAATAATTTAAAAAGAACTTTCATTAATTGATGTGCAATCAACAAAAAAGATAAAACTCCAATAGGGGACCCTTCAAATCATATCCGATTTTTAATTTTTTTGTTTAAAAAATTTGTTGTGTAAAAAGGTACAACTTAGGCTAGTGCATGTGTTCAGATTCGAAAATAATTTTTTTGTTTAATAAAATGAATCAACCTAATATCCACATTAGAGTGGTCCACAATTTTATCTCTCGAATTCCCCCCACCCCCCTCTAATTTTTTCGGATCCAGAAAACAATAAAAAAAAAATTTTAATTTAAAAATAATATTTAGACGTCCCGCACTTAAAATTTCTCTTCAAAATTAGCGATAAAATATGAATCAAAAATTACTTTTTGAATTTCACTATACCCATAAGTTTGTTTTATAAGGTCCTAAAAAATCCCATAAGTGACAAATTGTGTTTTTCGAGTTTTTTGCGCTAATTTTTTCTTTTGCGGTTTGTTTTTGCACAAATTTTTCTGAATACATAAAGTATTACTTACTACTGATAATTAGATGTTTTAATGAATTTTTAAAACAATTAATTATTGTTTGTAGCAATTTTCTCTTAGAATAGAGTTAGAAAGTGGCGGTCTTTTTTGAATTTTTCAAATTACTTTCAACTTTTCAGTTAGAAGGAGGCAATAATAAATTAACTTTAACAAACGTAATTGTCTAAATAATTTATTATTATTTTTAATAATATTCTATTCGAGGTAAAAATTGATTTAAGTTAACAAAAATGATTGTTTAAAAAATTTATTATCATTTTAAATGATATTCTATTTGAATAATGCTGGAAAGCCACAATTTATTCTAAAAAATTACAACTTTTTGCTACTTTGTACTTAAAGTAAAGTAATAATTATTGTAATTTAACAAAGATAATTATTTAAAAAATTTATTATTGTTTATGGCTATCTTCTCTTACAGTAATGCCAGAAAGTTGCGGTTTTTTTCTGAAATTTGTAACTTTGCTTTGGCTTTTAAGTTATGAACAAACAACAAATAAACATTAGAGAGGATCATTTTTTAAACAATCTACTTTTTTGTGGATACATTTATCTGAAATAGAACGAAATATTTGAAATATTCTTCAAATTTTTTATATGGATTAAATATTACCTCACTACTTTAAAAGTAGGCACAAAAAGAAAAACCAGAAATCTCTAGCATTATAAAAAGAGAACATTATTGAAAATAATAATAGATTGTTTAAAAAATTATGTTCGTTAACTTGAATTAATGATTACCTCACTCTTATTGAAAAGTGGACAAAAAGTGTAAAATGTAAGAACAAAGCACAAACTGCTAGCATTGTTCTGAGACCATATTGTTATAAATAACAATGCATTGTTTAAATAACTATTTTTGTAAATTTTGATTGGTTATTGCCTTGCTATAACTGAAATGTTGAAAGCAATTGGAAAAATTCAGAAAAAACAGCGACTTTCTATCCTAATTCTAAGAGACAATTGCTATAAAGAATAATAAATTGTTCGAACAATTTATTTAAACATTTAATTATCAGTAGAAAGTAATATTTTACGTATCAAAAATAATTTGTACTAAAAAAAAGCAAAACAATAATAATTAGTGACAAAAAAACGCAAAACCTAATTTTTATCTTATGGGTTTTTTTTTGGGACCCTATAAAACAGACTTATTAGGATGAGATATAAACCCTAATTTTGGATTCGTATGCTATGGCTAATTATGAGGAGAAATGATTAGTGTCAACTTAATGCACCTAATATTGAGGATTCTGAATCCAAATTTACATAAACGTATTTTTATTCTTACGGGAAATATGTGTTAATCTTCATGGGGCTTGCGGGACTTATGAATATAATTTTTTTCGAAAACAAATAACGAATTTATTTTTTTGTGGATTCGGAAAAATTTGGGGGGATATGCATGAAAATTCAAAGAAAAAAAAACATTTTCCAATACATTTTTGGACCACCCTAATCCAGATGCTATAAAAAATGTTGGGTTCCCACGTGAAAAAATTCTACGGAAAGCGTTCTACGGAAATTCCATG